>JZKD02S2150811.1:220655-231616 GCA_000966675.3 Picea glauca
CGGGTCCTGTAGGCTCGGGAGCGTGGAGCTTCGGGAAAAGGCAGGGAGCGCCCGGGACAGGTCGGGAGCGCGGTTCGGGAGGGCCGGAGCGTGGGGGTGAGCGTGGTTCCGGGACGCTCCCTCTCGGAGCGCGGTTCGGGGGTCTGGACCGGGGGGGGGGGTACCCTTCGGCAACCCTGATCCATACACAACCTGTCTATGGGCATTAAAACCTGTCGAGCAATTCTATTCATAATTCACAAATTTCTGTGCAGATTTTGAGACCTCATGACATAAATGTTAGCTTTTTAGCTCGGGAGGTACTCTGCATGTGTGTCTTGTATGCAAAAGTTACCTTGTACCTACACTACTAGACACTTGACTTTGTAATGGGTTTTTATAAAGTTGTGATAAAGTGGTTCTTTTATTAAAGTGTCTTTTTAATAAAGTGTACCTTCTAATATTCAAGTGACTTTATCTCATAAAGTGCACTTATGTTATAAAGTGAAAATGTACTTTAATATTAAGTGATTTATTTTGGAGGGAATGAATCATGACCTTTGATCTTGTAAAGGCAAGATTAGATCTAGGGTTGTAGAAGGTGAAGGATCACTTTTAGATTATAAGAGAATGCATTGGGTAGTGTGCAAGACACATTGAGGAAGAGTTTGAGAGAGATTTCTGAGAAGAGCTTGAGAGAGGAAAGAGAGTAGCAAGGAGGGTGCATTTCTCAAGAGAGATTGGGCACAAATCCCAAAAGAGTTTTCTGTTTGAAGGTGCTATAACTTGCAGCTGTTAGAGAGGCCGTACTATATGGATTCGTACAGTGCATACAACAGGCTGGGAGGGCACAGATTTCGAGGCAGCTTGTTGCATGCAAATTGAGACAGCTTTTTCATTTTTTTCTGTTGGTGAAGATGGCTGTTTTTGTTGCTGTCTGCACAACTGTTATTTGGCATAGATTTCGAGGTGCTGTAAGAGGGCAAATCCGTACAACAGTACAGATTTTCTGGGCACGAAAATCGAGGCAGAAATTTAGGATTGTTGGGTGTTGTAAGTTATTTTTCTTGGCTGTAAATGTATTGCTGCTGCTGATATATATTTTCTGAAGCTAATAAAATTTCTCTCTCTCATTGGGTTGCCCCACATTGGGGTTTTCCTTGTCATTGCCTAAATTTCTGAGTATTTTTGAGTTGAAGGATTGCTGTTCATTGTGTTTATTCCGTTGCAAAATTGCTTAGCCATGTGTATTTCTGCTTATGGTAATTTCTGAATGTGGGTTTAGACATTTCAGAGTTCATAGAAGACAATTATCTCTAGGTTGCAAGTGTATGACAGAATATAGTGCATGTTGATTTGGTCATTTAATTTCTACATGGTATCGGAGCTTGGGCTATGAGTGACAATGAACAGTGAGATTTTTGGGCAAGCTTGAAGGGGGAAATCTGTTGTTTGTTTTCCTTTGAATAATGACAGGGAATATGGCTGCATGCATTAGATTTGAGGATCAATTGGATGGCATTTCCAACTATTTGCAGTGGAAGGTCCGAATGTCAGCTGTTCTTAAGGAGAACAAGATTTGGAACTATGTCAGTTCTGTTGTTGTGGCTCCCACAACAGATCTTGTTGCTTTGGATTTGCATGAGGTAAAGGAAGCCAAAACTCAGAGGATTATTCTGGATGGGGTGAAGGACCACCTTATTCCACACTTGGCTGAGAAGAAGACAACCCAAGAGATGTGGAATGCACTTAAGAACTTATTTGAGGCGAAGAATGAAAATTGGAAGATGGCCTTGAAGGATAAGTTGCATGATACCAAGATGGGTAAGGGGGAGAGTGTGTCTTCTTATCTTACTCGGGTAGCTCAAGTGAAAGATAAGTTGGCTGTAGTTGGGGAGGTCATATCGGATTCAGAGTTGGTGAGGATAGCCTTGAAAGGCTTCACCAAGGAATGAGAAGTTTTCGTGAAGTGTGTGGTGGGGCGTTAGCATCTCTTCCAGATTGGAGCAGACTGTGGGATGATTTCACTCAGGAGGAGATCCGGGGGGGATCTCATAGCAGTGGTCAAAAGGAAGACAAAACTGAGGAGAATGTTGCTCTTGCTGCAAAGAGCAAGAAGAAAGGAAATTTCGGGAGGGACTTAAGTAAATTCAGATGTTACTGTTGTAACCAGTTCCCACAGATTTTTCAATCTCTTTGTTTATTTTCATATCTGTTCCGTATGGAACCAGATTCACAAGCATGGGACTTTCTTTCCCATAAAATTTAGATAAATAGGAAATCGGTCTTCCTTATGGGCTTACAACATTGCCATATCCAAGACTCTTTTACTTCCCGCACTTTCAACTTCAATCAACCAACAAATTGTTAGTTCCTCGGGCACATATATTTTGTTCTATCTTTATAACGTTGTCACAAACAATTTCAGAGTTGTGCATACCAACAATCAAATTCTCTTTCTCAAAAGAAAATTGCTATTCCTTGCAGTTTGTCTCAACATGCAATTGGTCTTCTTTATGGCTTACATCACTGCCATATCCATTGCCCTTTGTTTCCTGCAATTCTTTCTTTCCATAGCCAAACAAACTGTTAGTCTCTCATGCATCCATGTATAAATATATATCTATATTCAAAACCATGCATGCTTAATAGTTCATCACATCTATATAAACATGAAAAGGGAATCTCATTCCTTGCCTATGCCTCATTTCAACATACCAACCTTTCAAAATGTAATTCAACATTTCAAAGGATTTAACAAATGTGCCAGTATTCATGGCCATATTCATACCCAATGCACTCTTGCATTGATTTCAATTTTGTCACACTTTATGACAGATTCTTGGCCAAGGTGTGTTGGAATTTAACCAACCTATTCACCACATGGCTTATTCATTTTCATTCACTCTTACAGCAAGACCATGCTTCCTGATATAGGCCGATCACGATCCCCAAATCAGTATACCTGAACTCAAAGTTTCACATGAATGCTTTTAACCAATCCTTGATTGGTCAATGCATTCATGACATATCAGTTCATGAATTCTCCCAAGGGTTACAAACAGTGTTTACCACCAGAGGTTCATACCTCCATTATTCAGGTTCTCCTTCCTGGATCATACCCTACTTGGGTATCCAAGGCATACAACTGCCTTTCAAAAGTTCATGCATAATACTAAGACAATAAAATATTTCAGAAGGGGTTCTTACCAAATCCCTTCATACTTTTTGCCACATAAGCACGAATATCTTTATACCGGTTCTTGGATACTAGCACCCTCTTTCTTATTTTTACCTCATCAGTGCTTTATGGGGACTTTTACAGCCCTATCAACAATCTTTCATCCGCAGCCTTCTCCTGGTCATTCTCTGTTTGAGGTTGCCCATCATTAGCAACTATCTTCCTCAATAACTCCAATTCATTTCTATACACATCATGCATCATCATAGACACAATTACATTAGTCGTAATATTAAACCAAGTGCATGTATCATAGCATTCAAATTCATAAACATCTTCAAATGTTTCCACAAGTGCATCACAAACAAATTTTAATTGTATCTTTGGCAATACAATCCTTATTACTTATGGTGTCAAGACCTTTTCACTTTTATTGGAGTACCAACTTTCTCATCCAAGAGAAAACATAATACTCAGGGAGGAAGGAGTTGAGGACTCTCCCCTTCTTCCAACTCTCCCTACACCGCTTAGGACTTTTCAGCCCAGTCGAGTTATCTCTAAGGCCTCACTGCCTTTTCTTAATCATGGCTTCAACCAAGCCTAATCAGTTAAATGTACTCATTTATTCATTTAATCATACTTAGAGGGTTTGCTTGCCTTTATCAACTATACCGGTTTCCACAACTTCTCTTTTAATCCTACGGCTCTGTTAAACAATTTAGGTTTCTTAGGGTGAGGAAAGTGCTCCTCCTTTTCTCCCCCTTTTACTTATGCAGCCTACTTCTTATTGTGATCTTTCTTCTCTTTTCCTGAGCAGCCCTGGGTTAGAATCATCCTAACTCTTAGGATACATCAGCATGCTTTAATAGAAAGAATCATTCATTTGCCCATAATGAATCATGAACATGTGCATCCTACACACTACCATTTAGTTATTAGAATGGTCAACATTCAGTTGTTAATATTCCACTTACACATTTATTTTAAAATGTAATACATGATTCTTATAAGCTTATAGTCCCCTCCTTAATTCTCAATAGTCATTAAGGTTGTGATTCTGTTCTTTTGACAGAGTCCTTGCACATTTTTCTTCCACTGGGAACTCCTTCGGCATGCAACTTCATTGTTGCATATCCATCACTATTTGTGATGGACTCAGCCTTGAGTTAGCTTTATATTTTTACTAAATATTCCCCTTAAGGAATATAAACATGCATCTTTGTTAACTTACATATATGACGTACTTAACCATTTTCATAATCCTAAGCCTGCATGTAGCTGTCATTGGTATATTCCACAGCCCACATACATTTTTACTTTTAAGATCATTCAACTCGGGATTGTTCACAATCCTTCTCATGTGATCCTCAAAGGCATAAGCATTTGCCTCTTATCATGACAAAAGAGCATCCTTGCTCGTTTACTATTTCATTTATGTGTATTGGATTTTCCTGGTGAGATGGAGCACATCCCCCTTAAGTTTTCATTCAAGATAGAACTTTCACGACTCTTCAGAATGGAGTCAACCATGCATCCATGGTATTCATTCAATCTTGGCAAAAAAAATACTTTCTTTATATTTCGCTTATCGGGAAAAACCATATCATTCCTATAACTATACTCTTACATCATACATGTGCATTACTTGCACGTTTAATATCATTCATACCTTACTGGTATTAATATCAAACTTCCTATTATGAAGCTTCACAATGCATTAAACTCATGTGTCTTCATCATACTATCTCACGCCTTCTCCTCCCACGACCACCGACGGTGACCACGATCTGAACTAAAAGGTGCTTCACATTTTGCGATTTCAGGATTCCTGTTGCAAGGAACTCTGGTTCCTCGATCCTCGAAATCCTAAAACTCGAAAGGTCGAGGCTAATCCTAGACACGCATCGAGATCCCTTGTTTCGATGAATCCGCGGACAACACTCCACCGTTTCCCCAAATTCTTGATCCACGAGGTTCCGGCAACTTGAATCCCATGGTCCAGATCTCTCTACGGGCACCTTGCTTTTCATTGTCCTGAGAGGAAGAAGAAGAAGAAAGAACATGAGGGGCCTGAGACAATTGCTACAACAACCATGGAGGACTTTTCTTCCAAGTATGACAAAGAATTTTCTCTGGTTACTCTAGTATCCAGTGTCGGTAGTGGAGGATTTGGGGGTGATTTCAGATGGATTGATGACAGTGGAGCCTTTTGTCACATGATGGGAATCTGGCGAGTATTCCTTATTATCACTGAGATAGGTCCTGACCGACTGGTGGAGAGTGAAGGTGGTATGGCGCGAGTTGTACGTGGAGTTGGAAGGGGTAGATTCCGACTTGAGTATGGAGGATTCCTGGAGCTTGATGGAGTTCTCTTTGTTCTAGGGTTGAGGGTTAACTTGCTCTCAGTCTCAGCCTTGGAGAATGATGGATATTGTACATTGTTCAAGAGGGGGCATGTATTTATCTACAGGGAGGGAGTGGACCTGGTAGAACCACAACTGATTGGTGATCGGGTGGACAGGTTTTACATGTTCCGGGGACAACCTTCAGGATATGATTCAATGTCGGATGAGGAGCAAGAGGCTCCTGAGACTTCGGTCGGCCCAATGATTCAATCTTGCATTCTGAGAGAAGAGAAGGAGCCTCTTCTGAGCACTGGCAGGAGGCTCAGCTGGTGTGATCGAACCGATGCTTAGGGTGGAATGGATTTTCCTAGGAGCTCAGGGTTCAGAGTGGCTGCTAGGAAAATATCTTCTAGTTCGAGTTCTGTGCAGGTGTTGAAGATGGCTCCAAGTTCAGAGGGAGCTCCTACTAAGCACAGTGTGATGGGATCAGATGATGGAGATGGCAGTGAGTACATACCTCGCTAAGAGGGAGTGTTAGCTTTTTAGCTTGGGAGGTACTCCGCATGTGTCTTGTATGCAGAAGTTACCTTGTACCTACACTACTAGACACTTGACTTTGTAATGGGTTTTTATAAAGTTGTGATAAAGTGGTTCTTTTATTAAAGTGACTTTTTAATAAAGTGTACCTTCTAATATTAAAGTGATTTTATCTCATAAAGTGCACTTCTGTTATAAAGTGAAAATGTACTTTAATATTTTTAAGTGATTTATTTTGGAGGGAATGAATCATGACCCTTGATCTTGTAAAGACAAGATTAGATCTTGGCCATTAGATCTAGGGTTGTAGAAGGTTAAGGGTCACTTTCAGATTATAAGATAATGCATTGGGTAGTGTGCAAGACACATTGAGTAAGAGTCCGAGAGAGATTTCTGAGAAGAGCTTGAGAGAGGAAAGAGGGAAGCAAGGAGGGCGTGTTTCCCAAGAGAGATTGGGCACAAATCCCAAGAGAGTTTTTTGTTTGAGGGTGCTGTAACTTGCAGAGATTGGGTACAAATCCCAAGAGAGTTTTTTGTTTGAGGGTGCTGTAACTTGCAGATGTTAGAGATGCTGTACTGTACGGATTCATACAGTGCGTACAACAGGCTGGGAGGGCACAGATTTCGATGCAGCTTTTTCAGTGTTTTCTGTTGGTGAAGAGGGCAGTTTCTGTTGCTGTCCGTACAACTGTTATTTGGCACAGATTTCGAGGTGCTGTAAGAGGGAAAATCTGTACCGCAGTACTGATTTTATGGGCACAGAAATCGAGGCAGAAATTTGGGACTGTTGGGTTCTGTAACTTGTAAGTTATTTCTCTTGGCTGTAAATGTATTGCTGCTGCTGATATATCTTTTCTGAAGCTAATAAAATTTCTCTCTCATTGGGTTTCCCCACATTGGGGTTTTCCCTGGCATTGCCTAAATTTCTGAGTATTTCTGAGTTGAATGATTGCTGTTCATTGTGTTTATTCCGCTGCAAAATTGCTTACCAACGTGTATTTCTGCTTATGGTAGTTTCTGAACATGGGTTTAGACATTTCAGAGTTTATAGAAGACAGTTATCTCTAGGTTGCTAAGTGTATGACGGAGTATAGTGCATGCTGATTTTGTCATTTAATTTCTACAATAAATAGTGATTTCATCCCCAGAACAGTAACACTCAGGGCTGAAACAGAAATGCTTGGCAAATACCCAGCTGGAATTGAAAGGCTTATCCCAGAATGCAAGGATTAGTCACTTATCAGAACAACCTTCACTTACAAACCTAACAAAATTATGAAGAGTGTGTAGGAAGCGATAGCTAAAACCCAGCAGACACAAATTAACCCCAACATCAAAAATAAATCAGAAACCTGTGCCTCTATCACCTGGGTTTTCTCGGGTTTAACATGGCTACATTTACTATATTGCACGAGGTTCCAGAAATGATGAAAAATTGTCGTTCATTGTCTCTACAGAGTATCAACTATTATGTACAAAACAGAGTCAAACAAATCACCAAACAACATGTGCAGAGATATGAATTTTCAGTAATTCTGTGACTATGCTGGGTAAAAATTGGTAAAAATATATGCATCGCATTTGACAGAGGTAAATATGCAGTATTTATCCAACATTTTGAAAACAATTTTTATGATCCAGAACAGAGTTTTACTTATCTTTTGAAGTCTGCAGACCAACAACGAGCCGAGTGAGCGATTTCCACCCAACCATAGGTATTCCGCAGTGGACAGAACCCCCTAGCCGGGCTATGATACCACCAGGGCGAAGCATGAATAAAATAAACTCATTTCAGACTCAACGGATTCAAACCAATGATTTTCACTGCTGGCTTCTTGAGGACAGAGCAGCTCTAAGGTACCCACATTACTTGCCCCACACAACACAAGGAGCACCTCCTTCTCTGCTGTACAATACCTCAGAAAATCCTCCTTTTTGTGTTATTCAATGTATGCATAGAAAGGTCCAGTTTGATATCCGAAGCTTATGCAGAAATTCCTTTGGTTTCTTGGCATTTTTCTCAATCTCCCCAGTTCTCTTTCATGGCTGGTTTGTTCTATATGGACTTGGCTCTCAGTTTCTGCTATCTCTCCTCTAAAAACTCTTCTTTTCCTCTTTTCCTCCTAGCTCCGTTCTTCCCATTCGAATTTTCTTCATGTTTGATGGCAAGAGAATTCAAACTCAACTTCTTTTCTAGTTCCAAGAATGTAGGGAAGACAACTTTCTAGATTTTAGGAAATAGTGGCATAGATTGAGAAATTTGTTTCCTCCACTCCTCTTAATTCCTTTGAGCTTTGAAACTCAAATTTTGAAATGGTTGAAGGTTCAAGGTAACATAAGATAGATGTTTTTAGGCATAAACCCCCCTTAGACCCCCTCACTTTTCTCCTCTTGTGGTATCATAGCCCCTTTAGGCACTCATGCTCAGTGGGCCTTGGTCATTTTTTTTTATTAACTGCAGATATAAAATACTTACAATATTCAAGAGGGTCAAACCGGGATGTTACATTTTGAGTGTTGAGTCATTGACTTATTATGAGCATGAAGGAGTAGGTTACGATGATTGAATTTTGTAAACAGTCGGTGTGAACCTCTCAAACCACGTCGAGAACATGGATACCTAATAACCACAGAGACATTTAAATTTTAAACATTAGTTTTTCCAAATTAAATTCAAAATAAAACTTTAGAGAGATCTTTGCATGTAAAAGAGGAGAAATAACAGTGAGAAGGGGGGGTAATAGACATCCATTAAGAGGATGCTACCAAATCAGAGAGATCCAACATATTGGATTGTTGGTATCCTAATGGTTGAAAAAAGGTCTTTGCATGTAAAAGGGGGGGAATAGCAGTTAGGAGGGGTGGGGTAAAGTGTTTGTTTGCAGACTTTAGGAAGGACACCAGTTAAAAAGCACAAGAGAGAATAGGAAGATGAGTTAAAGGAGGTGCCTTCGTGGTATCTGCCACCTCTGGGCATATTCCATATTTGCTTCAAAATTGTTTTTGTTCTTTGCAAATTTTGTTTGCTAAACTTTCCTTTACCCTACTCACTTTGATGGAATGCTCATTTAGTGATTAGATTTTTCTGTGACATTTTATTTTCCTACAATATTGCAGTGATTTGCATGGTTCATGGTTGCACTATTCTGGTTTTGGGCATGCACAGGATTTATTCTAGTTTGCCACATTTATTCCATGTGCATGGGATCTTCATATATGGAATGTTAAAACTGCGTATTTTAATGATTGTTTCATGGTTATGAATGTATACATATTATGGAGCATGCATGAGTATATGGAAAAGCCTACTGTTTGTGACCCAAAAGATGAGGCAGACACAGTAATCTTGTTCAGTCCTAACAGGATGAGTGGAGATGGAACAACTGCTTTAAACACTTATACTGTCAGTGAAAATGCAGAATTCTTGGCAGTCGGCTCAAGCACCTGCCACCAATGGAAGTGACTGGGTGAATGTCAAGGTTATCTGGGTGGCAGATAGGGCCGTTATCCAGCACCTGAAGAACTGCTATATACAGGAACACATGAATATTAATTTTAATCATCAACTATTTCAAATGGGTCCATCCTTGTAATTGATGAGGTGTTCTTGCTTCTGGTTCCTTAACAATTGTGAGAGCTATGAAGATGAGGTTTTGCCAGATGCTCCATGTGAAATGTTTCTAAGATTTCATGGCATTATATTTTCCTATATGAAACAATAAAGTCTAAAAGACTGACCTACCAGAGAGTTCAAGGAGTCAATACATGAGTGTATCGCAAGAAATGTTTCACATGCAATGTTGCACCTTTAATATCCATTCTTAAGGATCCTAAACAAATGGGACAATTTGTATGCATATACCCACAATTTGCATGTGTACAAAGGTGCACAAGAGCATTCCTTCCTTTAAGTGATTTGAGATATAATTATAGTCCAGTGTCTTAAAATTGTTTTTGTTCTTTGCAAATTTTGTTTGCTAAACTTGCCTTTACCCTATTCACTTTGATGGAATGCTCATTTAGTAATTAGAGTTTTCTGTGAAATTTTATTTTCCTACAATATTGCAGTGATTTGCCCTATTCTGGTTTTGGGCATGCACAAAATTTATTCTAGTTTGCTCAAATTATTCCATGTGCATGGCATCTTCATAAATGGAATGTTAAAACTGTGTATTTTAATGATTGTTTCATGGTTATGAATGTATATGTATTATGGAGCACGCATGAGTATATGGAAAAGCCTACTGTTTGTGACCCAAAAGATGAGGCAGACACAGTAATCGTGTTCAGTCCTAACAGGCTGAGTGGAGATGGAACAACTGCTTTAAACACTTATACTGTCAGTGAAAATGCAGAATTCTTGGCAGTTGGCTCAAGCACCAACAGAAGTGATTGGGTGAATGTCAAGGTTATCTGGGTGGCAGATAAGGCCGTTATCCAGCACCTGCAGAATGGCTATATACAGGAACACAAATGAATATTAATCTTAATCATCAACTATTTCAAATGGGTCCATCCTTGTAATTGATGAGGTGTTCTTGCTTCTGGTTCCTTAACAATTGCGAGAGCTGTGAAGATGAGGTTTTTCTAGATGCTCCATGTGAAATGTTTCTAAGATTGCATGGCATTATATTTTCCTATATGAAACAATAAAGTCTAAAAGACTGACCTACCAGAGTTCAAGGAATGTTTCACAAGAAAGTCAATACATGAGTGTATCACAAGAAATGCTTCACATGCAATGTTGCACCTTTGATATCCATTCTTAAGGATCCTAAACAAATGGGACATTTTATATGCATATGTACACAATTTGCATGTGTACAAAGGTGCATAAGAGCATTCCTTCCTTGAAGGGATTTGAGATATAAATATAGTCCATAGTATCTTAAATCTTAAGTTGTGATCATTGATTTTCC
>JZKD02S2150811.1:233452-260224 GCA_000966675.3 Picea glauca
GTGGTCAAACGCAAGTGTGTCAGGAAGCGGCAGTTATAGAAAGCAGATATGAGAATTAAATAAAGATATATTATTATGTATGTCCTTGTACCATGAATGCTGAGAAATAATAGATGGTATTGCTTATGATCTTGAAAAGCTGTTGATAAACAGCTTGTCAAAGTTGAGAGTTGTTTGGACCATTCCATGCCCCAGATTATGTTGTCCAATAAATGGTCTTTTGCATTTTATAAGGCTTATCTAATGCCAAATTCTCATGCATATCATGTAATCAAAGTCCAAGTATTATGATTATGAGTTTATAAGGGGATCATTCTGTGGAGATGCTATCAATTTACTGGCACATATGCTTCTGTGAGTGATAGATTTAACTTTTATCTTTTAACTGAACAATGTAGTTAACTAAAGTTGTAGCTGCACTTTAAAAATTGCTAAGATTGCTGGCTCTGTAATTACGAGTGCAAATTATTTGATAATACCAGGCAGATGCACCACATTTGCGATCATAATGCTCTGTAGTCGGTCAGAATGACCATGACCTTCTTCATATTCTTGTCGAGGAGTGTAACTGCATCAGCAAAACATGTTTACTTTGGATGTATCATTTGCAATTGTAAAGTTTAAGCATTGAACTCAAATCAGTTGTTAATGGGAATCATTGTGACTTTATTTACATTTCCACTACGTTGCATTGATATGGATACGGGAACAGTGTTCTGTAGGGATATGACAATTTTTTAGAACAGCCTAGATATGATACGGCTATATATATATATATATAACACAAAATATTTCATAATACCATTTATGAATTTGGAAATAAAGCCAAAAAAAGAGAATTCTCATTACTACTAGACTTTAGGATATGATAAGTAAATATTTCATACAAAATGAGTTTCTTATTAGTGATCACTCCCTATCTAGAGTCTACATATGAGATTCATTAGAAATCACCCAAGTTATTGGGATTCGGATACTGATCTGTTGGGGTTGTTGAAAAGTCAGGATCTGGATACGGGGAAACAAAACACAAACACAGACATATATTTATATATGAACCAGAACATAGAAAATTCAGATTTCAAGAATCAAAAGCATTCATATCTTAGAAACATAACAATAAAGAGAGTTCCCATTAATATTAGCCATAAGAGTCAAGACATGATTTGAAAATACTGCACATACCAAATGAGTGTGTAAACACTGACATGATATGTAAACACTGCACTCATACAAATTGAGTGTGTAATCACTGACATGATATGTAAACGTTGCACATATCACAAGCTTAGAAATGCAAACAACTATGGAAAACTCAGATTGGTGTGTTTTAGAATGGGTGGAGGGATTAATTTATAGCAAATGTTAAGGTTTTAGGGCTCCATACTCCGCTTATTTTATTTTAGTTTAGTTTTTTTAAATGTGTTTTTTCCCTTCTAAATTTGTGTATTTTCACCTGCTCGGCAGGCTGGGAACAGATCCCGAGTGGATCCTCCGACATTTCTTGATGATCTGGATCCTGATCCGATCTGATCCGTGGAAACATGTATCCCAGATAATACCTAGGTGGTTCTGGTAACTTGGCAAATTACACATCGTCAATAATGTCTTATCAAAGAACTGAAGCTGCACATCATCAATATTCGTATTTTACTTGTATTCCTATCCTTGAGATGGTTGATAACCGAGTGCCATATTTTCAGTCACATCCATTACTGCAGGCATAAATGAATGTTGGATATGTTATGTTTTTTTATTTTTATTTTTATTTTTATACTGGTGGAATCGGCAACTCGCGGTTCTCGTACTCGCGTGACACGTGGTCGATACCCGTCCACTACCACTATAACCCCAGGTGTGCCACACAGCCCGCAAGCATGGAGCACAAAGCACAAGTAAATCGGGGTGAGAATCGAACTTGAGACCTCCTTTACATATTTCCTTCCATTTACACGGCACTTGCCAATCGGTCTACACCCCTGCGGGCGTTCGATATGTTATGTTGATTAGATGTTCTTGCACACAAATGCACACAACTAGTTAAGGTAATGAAGCAACTTGTTCGTTCAAGTGTATCCATTTTTGTTCTGTTAAAATGTAAGCTGCTTGAAACAGGGAGGTTTTTGAAAATGGGTACAGTTTGAGAAACAACTAGTTTGAAATTTTCTTGAACAGGGAATTGGATTTAGCAAATTAGCACAAATATGTAGATTGATAGATAAATAAAAAAATATACAGATAGGGAGAGAGAGAGGTATTAGATATCTCAGTACAGACATTCACCAAAACATGAAGAATAAGAGGTCCTTGAATAGGGTCTGAATGCAAAGTTTAGGGTTTTAGATTTTTTAAAGATTGCATTTTATTGGCCGTATTTTAATTTTCTGCGTTCCTTTTGGGGGATACAGCGTTGGATACATGCTAGGCATATCTGGCACATATCCTAAGAGTATCCTGGCCGTATCTGGTTGGATACATTGTATCTGGATCCAGATACCAGTCCTGTATTGGAGAAAAGATGACGAAAGCGAGAAATCACTCATTGAAAGAAAGTGAAAGCCGGTAATGGGCTAAGGGTTAATCAGTGCTTGACTAGATTCACTTTCTTTCCTTGCTTTCTTTCTTGGAAAGGCTTACTAAAGTTCGTCAAGGTCAGGTCTTTCAACGGCTTTATTGTCTCTTTTGGTAAGTCTGTTAAGTATATATACTATCCCCAATTGTCTCTTTTGGTCAGGCACTTACTTTGGTAAGTCACTTAAGTCACTATACTATCCCCAATTCTCTTTTGGTCAGTCACTTTAAGGTCCTTTGAGGGATTTATTGATCATAGGGGGATCAAGGAACTTTTAATTACTTGATTGACTAGAGATCAAGATACAGTAAGTGAATACAGTAAGTGACTCGCCAGCCAGTTTCAAAGAGAAGTACCGACCAAGGTCGATTAGGTACACCGTACATATGCTTGGAATGTTTTTCCTGAAGTCCTTTCTGCCCGAGGGAGAGAAAATGACAAGCTCCACCCATTCTGATCATGGAAAGCCTTTATCTATCTATCAATATATGAAAGATCTCCTCTCTCTCTCTCTCTATATATATATATATATATATAAAGCATGGCATTTAAGACAGCCTCATCTTAATCTCTTACCTCTCTTTCACAGACCAGATAGGCCTGTGCAGGTCTTGGATACATCGTATAGCATTTTGGATATGGGATACAGAACTTATGTCTAAATCTAGGTACAATGTATCGAATCCGGATATGGCCAGTATATATATAGAAATGAACAAATTATAGCTTGAGTGGTTGCGTGCTTTGAGTTTCATGCATCAGTATAAGGTCTTAGGGTCTATTCCCTGGGCTGGTAGCCTCTGTTGTGTCACATGTGCCTCACTTGATGCCCCTGCTGGGTCAGGCACTGTAATCAGTGCCAACAGGGTTGCACTGGGTGCCATCCACGAATGTGGGGAAGTGCTCGGGAGTTTCCTCGGGAGTTTCCTTATGATGTTTTCTTTGGAAAAAAGAAATGGATAAATTATAGAGCTTTGATAATTGGTATAAATGTTGACTGGCTTAACCTTGGGATGCCAGTGGTTCCATACTATGGATAGGCTCTAGAATTTGGATCATTCTTCAGTTGCAAATACTGGAAGTATTGGAGATCAGAAACATACAATCTCAAGACTCAAGTCTCAGACTAAGTAACAAGACACAGTCCCCAAGGGTGCTGTGTCCGTATCCCATGTGTTGGCCATGGACATGCTAGGACACATGTCTGACATTTGTTTGGCACATGTCCTAAACATGGGACACTTGCCCTAGCTGTGTCCTACCTGTTTGACTATAAAAACAGTTTTCACTGCTATTTTTGCACTTTCAGTTGTATTGACAGAGCTCTTACGGTCTCTCATTGTGCAGTTGAAGGGTAAAATTGAGATTTGAAGGGATTCCAAGTGTTTTGTAAATGTTATATTTTCCAAAAAAGTTGGATCTTTATGACTATATCTCATTTTTTGTAGTTGTAATTTGTAATTTTTTTAATATTTATTATTTTTTTGAATATATATATATATATATATATATATATATATATATATATATATATATAAACTGTGTCCTCTGTGTCCTGTTTCCAGGGTCAACATGTCCCGTGTTGGACACTCGTATTTCTGTGTCCTACATTTCTCGTGTCCTCGTGTCGTGTGACTTAGGTCTCAGACCGTTCTTTCGTGTCTGGTTGAATTCCAGCCTTTCCTGCACTTCTTATGCCTTTCTTGTCCACGGCCTGAGATTGAGTGTTTATGAAGCATACTGCCCATTTATTTCATTGAGTGCAGCTGGGTAGTATTTGGGAGTGGCTGCCATTATGTATACACAGATTTCTTGTTGTCCCATCTATTTCATGTGTCGAGCACTGCTGGAGTGGCATTTAGGGTTGTTACCATTTGTTGTGTATTGCTGGTGGTGGTATGTAGGAGATCTCTTCAGTTTTCGGTCATGTAGTTTATGCAGTGAGTTGTTGGATATCATATTGTCTACCTAGAAAGGGACCCTGAATGGTATTCATGTTATCAGTAGACCATTCACTGATAACACTGACCATCTTCAGAAGTGTGATCATTGGAGCAAGGCTAGCGGATACAGTGAGTGGCATTTCTACTTGAAGCTTTATGGAGTATTTCCTTTGAGTGATGGGTTGAAAATTTTTAAGTTTGTCTGGCTATAGGAGGGACTGATGATTTCACTTCTTAGTGTACAAAATAAATTACTTGAGAAATCATTGCTCAATGCTTGCAGTTGTCTTGAGGAAATTGTGCCTATGAAGGGGAAGAGAGCTCACATTAAAATAGTGAAGTTTTCTTACAAAGCATATCTTATTCTGTGACATAAGTATTCTGTGACATATTGCTTAGTGTACATTGGTTGGAGTCTAACCGTTGCTTCTGTTGTATAAGACAAGTATAATTATATCGGTGTGTTTCGATGCCTTGCTCCAAACAAAAACAATTGCATTGCCTATCCATGTTATTGGCGTTGCCCACAACCAGCAAGTAGAGGTGAATGACAGCAGGTTGAAATGAGTGAGTTGGCAATATCTACTTTCGATTGATTTTCTGGGATTATCAAATTTACACAGGTTACATGCTTGTGACCAATTAAAATAAAAATTTGGCATGTACTCTGTGAATTTCATTGTATTTTATTTTGAGGGAGTTAGAGAGGCAGTCAATTGGGTCTAGCTCAGATGGTCGAGAGGAGGAATTGTTATCCTCCACACTTGAGTTCAAATCCCTCTTGTGACATGTTCACTCTTCATGAGGCAATTGTTGATTGAGGCTCTTTGTGAGCCATAAGGAATATCTCACTTTTGTTTACGGGTTTGAGGGTGGGGTGAAAAATTACATGTAAAAAAAAAGTAAAAGAGGTGTAGCAAGGTAAGATGAGAAGCTTGCTTGGTGTCCAGTGAGTTTTCCCTTTATTAGTCACAAAAAATGCATGCCTCATTTATGACTATTATTTCATACATGTTTTATCAAGATCCTCGTAGTTACTTGTTGTAACAATATCATGACTGATATTTGTAGAATGATATTAGACAATAAACAATTTTTTATTTACAAAATGAACTATATAAAATAATAATAATAATAATAAAATAACAACAAGAATAGTTTAATTTTAAGGTCACAACCTAACCAGACACCAAATTGATGTATGCGACCCCTTCTTGTAGGACAAGGGACCCTTTTATGCATCTAATAATAACTCTTCATTTGATCAATTGTTATTTTCATTAGAATCACCTTACAATTATTTACCAATGTTACTATATATTTGCCTTTGTTGTACAGATTGATGTAATTCTTGACAGACCTGGGACATACACATATGTCTTCATACACAAATGCAATCTATGTTTCGAAAGAGAATCAGTCAATGCACTACAGCAGGGGAGATGTTTCTGTGGTTGGCTTTGTTTTCAAATCATCAACGGTTTTTAATTAGTTACCTTTAATTTTACATAGATGCCGGCCCTGAATATTTGCTGGTTTTTTTTGCTGTTTTCAATATTTGGATCATTCTTCAGTTGCAATAACTGGAATCATTGGAGATCAGAAACATACTATCTCAAGATTCAAGTCTCAGATCATTCTTTCCCGTCAGATTGACTTCCAGCCTTCCTGCTCTTCTTATGCCTGCATGTTGTCTACGATCTGTGATCGAGTGTATATGAAGCAAACTGCCCATTTACTTTATTGAGCGCAGCTGGACAGTATTTGGGAGTGGCTGCCATTACGATTACACAGATTTCTTGTCGTGCCATCTATTTCATGCGTCAAGCACTGCTGGTGTGGCATTTGGGGTGGTTACGATTTGTTGAGTGTTGTTTGTGCTGGTATGTAGCAGATCTCTTCAATTTTCAGTCTTGGAGTTTCCGCTATGAGTTGTTGGATATTGTATTCTCTACCCAGAAAGGGACCCTGGATGGTATTCATGTTATCAGTATACCGACTACTGATAGGACTGACCATCTTCAGAAGTTTGTTCATTGGAGCAAGGCTAGCAGATACAGTGAGTATGTGGCACTTCTACTTGAAGCTTATGGAGTGTTTCCTTTGAGTGTGTTGGGTTGAAATTTTTCCAGTTTGTCTGGCTAGAGGAAGGACTGATGATTTAACTCCTTAGTCCACAAAATAAATCACTTGAGAAATAATTGCTCAGTGCTTGCAGTTGTCTCGGGGAAATTGTGCATATGAAGGGGAAGAGAGCTCAAACTAGTATAATGAAACTCTCTAAAAGCATGTCTTATTATGTGACATATGGTTTAGTATACATTGGTTGGAGTCTAACCATTGCTTCTGTTGTATAAGATGAACAGAGGTATATCCTGTGTTTTGATGCCTTTCACCACACAAAAACAATTGCACTGCCTTTCCATGTTATTGACGTTGTTGTGGAAACAACCAAGAAGTTGAGATGAGTGAGTTTGCAGTGTACTTTCAATTGATTTTCTGGGATTATAAAGTTTAGGCAGGTTACATCCTTGTGGCCAAATAAATTAACAGTTCAGCGTGTACTCCATATTCAATTTCATTGTATTATTTTTGTCTTTAGAGGGAGTAAGAGAGGCACATCAAGGTAACCTGATAAACTTCATTGGTGTCTGATGAGTTTTCCTTTTATTAGTCAAAAAATGCATGCTTTCTTTGCGACCCTATTATTTCATGCATGTTTTATCAAGATCCCGGTGGTCTCTTATTGTAACAGTATCATGACAGATATTTGTAGAACGATATTAGACAATAAACAAATTCTATATACAAAATGAATTAAATGGATTTAATGATAATTCATTTGATAAATTTTTATTTTCATTAGATTCACCAATTATTTATCAATGTTAATATATATTTGCCTTTGTTGTACAAATTGATTCAATTCTTGACAGATCCGTGACATGCAAATATGTATTTATAGACAAATGCAATCTAAATGCAATCTCCGTATCAAAAGAGAATCAGTCAATGCACTACTGCAGGGGGGATGTTTCTGTGGTTGGCTTTGTTTTCAAATCATCAACAGTTCTTACTTTGCTTGATTCTATATAGACGCGGGTCCTGAATATTTGTTGGTATCTTTTGCTGGTTGCAATATTTGGATCATTCTTTAGTTGCAAATACCGGAAGCATTGGAAATCAGAAACATATAATCTCAAGACTCAAGACTCAAACCATTCTTTCCTGTCTAGTTGATTTCCAATCTTTCCTGTGCTTTCTATGCCTGAGTGTTGTCCATGGCTTGTGATTGAGTGTATATGAAACATACTGCCCATTTACTTCATTAAATGCATCCGGATAGTATCAGGGAGTGGCTGCCGTTATGTATACAGAGATTTTTTGTTGCCTCATCTATTTCATGTGTCGAGCACTGCTGGTGTGGCTTTTGGGGTAGTTACCATTTGTTGAGTGTTACTGGCCATGTTATGTAGGAGATCTCTTCAATTTTCAGTCTTGGAGTTTACACAGCGAGTTGTTGGATGTGTATTGTCTACCCAAAAAGGGACCCTGAATGGTATTCATGTCATCAGTATAGCATCCACCGATAACACTGATCATCTTCAGAAGTGGGATCATTGGAACAAGGCTCGTGGATACAGTGAGTATGTGGCATTTCTACTTGGAGCTTATGTAGTATTTCCTTTGAGTGTGCTGGGTTGAAAATTTTCCAGTTTGTCTGGTTAGAGGAGGCACTGACGATTTCACTCCTTAGTGTACAAAATAAATCACTTTCGAAATAATTGCAGTTGTATTAATGAGATTGTGCATATGAAGGGGAGGAGAGCTCACAATAATACAGTGGAACTTTCTCACAAAGCGTATCCTATTCTGTGACATATTGGTTAGTATATGTTAGTTGGAGTCTAAACATTGCTTCTGTTGTACAAGACTATCAGAAGTATATCAGTGTGTTTGGACGCATTGCTCCACACAAAAACAATTGCATTGCCTTTCCATGTTATTGGTGTTGCCATGGGAAACAACCAGGTGAGATTAGTGACAGCAAGTTGAAATGAGTGAGTTGGCAATATCCACTTTCAATTGATTTTCTGGGATTATCAAGTTTACGTAGGTTACATGCTTGTGGCCAAATAAATTAACAATTTGGCACGTTACTCTCTATGGAATTTCATTGTACTATTTTTGCCTTTTTAGTTCTAGGGAGTAAGAGAGGCATAGTCAATTGGGTCTAGCTCGGGTGGTTGAGAGGAGGATTTGTTATCCTCCTCACTCAGATTCAATTCCAGCTTGTGATATGTTCGTTCTTCGTGAGCCAATTGCTGATTGAGGCTCTTTGTGAGCTATGAGGAATATCTCACTCTTGCATATGGGTTGAAGTGTGGGGTGAAAAGTTACATGTAAAAAAAAGGAAAGTAAGAGAGACATAACATGGTAAGATGAGAAACTTCATGCCCCATGTGTTATAGCATTGGATTTGTCGCTTGTATGTTCGAAAAACATGGGATATCCACACAGCTTGAACACTTTAAGGCAATTGGTCTTATTACCTCCCAAGTCCTTACCTCAGTGGTCTTGCCTTTCTCTCTTTAAACTAGGTGAAATCTTGCCTATGGGGGCTTCCCTATGGTTAGTTAAGCTCAAAATGTGTAGTATAGGATGATAGCAAGAGAGAGCTTAAAAAACATAATTAATTTTGGGAGAATCTATAATTTTTTTGGGTGGTGGATGAAAGGGAAGATTAATGCCTATATTTGTTTGGGTTATGAGGTCATGCATGCAACTTCAGAGAGTTGTTCTTGTTGAAATATTGTAACTGCAAAGAGTATTCTTATTATTATTGAGTTATTATCATATAAATCAATCCTCTTTTGTGAATTGATCATGTTGGAACTTATGTATGACCAAATCCCCTTTTGCGGATTGGTCAAACCCTAATTATATCATGCTATTTGAGAAGTCGCCCCCTATGGCTAATTAAAGTGGCTTTAGCAACTAGTTGAAGAAGTCAGCCTTGCCCAGTGAAGAGACACCACCCTAGCACCTGCTAGCTAGTATAAATAAGAGTGGAAGGCGCCTCATTAGCACACTCACTCAAGTCACTCATCTAGTGCGCAAGTTTGGAGATAGTTGCGGTTGGAAGAATGAGAGAGAGGCGCATTGCTCAGTCATGGATATTCTCTAGTGTTTGGTCTTTTATCTTGGCATTGTATTGACAATCTATATTAAGGAAGTTTTTGCTGGGTTTTCTCCCCCATGAGGGTTTCCCAGGATAAAATGTTGTGTATCTTGTGATTGTGTTTCTCTCAGTGATCTTGTTTATGCTATTATTGTCTAGTAAATTGAAAATAACTTAATAACAACTCTAAATTTAGCATGGTATCAGAGCTAACCTAAAGAGAGCACCTTTCACTGGATAATAAAAAACACAACTGTTGCTGTATAAGAAAATTAGGGATTTTTGTTGGAAGAGAATTTTAACCTAAAAACCATATAGGGAAGTGCACCCTAGCCTAGCGAATTTATTGGCAGCTTGAGTGCACTTTTTCTGTGGCCAGAAAATCCGGGAAGTGGAAACCTAATTTTTGGTTGGTACCATAAAACCAGGAAACCAGAACCAGTACTAGAAGTACCAGTCCAGATTTTCACAGGCTCATTTTCAAGGGGTAAAATTTGGATTTTCTGAAAACTGATTGCACCAGCCTACTCGCCAGTCAAACGCACCTCCTGGTAAGTTCGGATTTAAATCCTGAGCACTTTCAATTTTTGGTCATTTTTTCAGCTCCAGGTCAAAATGTCTGCAAACACTAAGTTTGTTGACAAGTTAGAAGGTGTGGAAAACTTCCATGCCTGGAAGTATAGGATTGCACTCATTCTTGAAGAGAATGATCTTGCAAAATTCATAAAGGAAAATGTACTAGAACCCAAAGAAAATGCAACTAAAGCAAAGTACAAGAAGGATATGGTTAGGGCCAAAATAATCATTGCAGACTCTATTAAAGATCACTTGATCCCTCAAGTGGCTTCTAAGAACACTCCAAAAGAAATGTTTGATGCCTTAATCAGAATGTATGAAGGAAAGAACATCAACTGGAAGATGAATCTGAGAACCCAACTCAAAAGTACAAGGATGCAGAAAGGAGAAACAATTCATGACTATTTCTCTAGGATTTCTCAATTTAAGGAACAACTAGAAGCAATTGGAGACAACCTAGATGAATATGAACTCATAATGACAACTCTTAATGGTCTCACAAGACCTTGGGATGCCTTCATCCAAACTATCCGTGCAAGAAAGGAGGAACTCCAATTTGACAATCTTTGGGAAGAATGTGTTCAAGAAGAAGCAAGAGTAGCTAACCAAGAAGCAGTACTATTAAGGGATGAAGATCAAGCCCTAGTTGCTCATGCTAAAGGAGGAAATAAAATGTCTCACTTCCATAAGGAGACCCCATCAACATAAGGAATCTCACTCCCCAAAGAGATTCACCCATTTCCATAAAGAATCTCACCCTCCAAGGAGATTCCAGAAGTTTCAGAAAGGTCAAAGAGAAAAATATTTCTCCTTTTATCAATGTTACCATTGTGATAAGATGAGACATATTGCTAAGAATTGTCCAGCCAGAAGGGAAGAATACAAGAAGAGAAATAAAAGACACCATGCCCATGCAATTGAAGATAAACAGTCACCCATGAAGATGATTAAAGAAGAGATTGCAAACTATGTCTTATTTTCTGCCCTCTCAGGATTTGTGTCACCTGGAGATAATACTTGGCTCATAGTCAATGGTGCTTCTAAGGACATGACCGGTCAGAGAGACATTCTCTCCAGTCTCATAGAAAAGAACTTTCCCCCAAAAGTTACACTCGAAGATGATTACCAATACCCTATAAAAAGAGTAGGAGAATCCACCTACAAACTTGATTCAGGGACCCCGATGAAAATGAAGGATGTACTATATGTACCAGGCTTGAAAAAGAACTCACTTTCTATCTTAGCTTTAGATAAGAAAGGTTTCGGGGTTGCTTTCATAGATGGTGAAGTTCTTATGTGGCCTAAAGGAAAAACCATAGATGATGTATTTGTTATTGGAACAGAAGAAGGTGGCCTATGTAAGTTAAGAGGTCACTCAGATGCAGCCCTGACTCACTCCACTGAGAGCCCATGTGAATTTTGGCATAGAAGACTAGCTCACATCAACTACAAAGCCTTACCATATGTGAGCAAGGTATTTACAGGTCTACCAGAATTCAAGGTTGATCATGAAGGTGTGTGCAAGGGATGTGCACAAGGAAAGAACATAAAGAATCCTTTCCCGAAGAGCGATAGTAAAACATAAGGAATCTTGGAGCTCATCCACTCAGATGCATGTGGCCCAATGCCATCGATCTCTCTTAGTGGGTATGTATACTATGTGTCATTCATTGATGATTATTCTTGAAAGACTTGGGTTTACTTCTTGAAATCAAAAGATGAAGTGTTTGGAAAATTCAAGGAATTCAAAGCCTTGATAGAGAATTTCTCTGAAAGAAAAATCAAGATACTCAGGTAAGATAATGGAGGAGAATATACCTCAAAAGAGTTTGGAAGCTTTTGCATAGATGCCAGGATTAAGAGGGAGCTCACCACTCTTTACAATCCTCAACAAAATGGTGTAGCAGAAAGAAAGAATAGAACTATAATGGAATCAATGAAGACTATGATCCATGATCAAGATCTTCCAATGCAATTAAGGGCAGAAGCAACAAGAACAACAATGTATGTCCAAAACAAATTATCACATAGTGCATTTGGATTCAAAACCCCCAAAGAAATGTTTTATGGAAAGAAGCCATAATTAAGCCATCTAAAGATATTTGGCTGTCGTGTGTTTGTACACATTTCGAAAGAAAGAAGAACCAAGCTGGACCCTTCAGGAAAGAAGGGAATATTTGTTGGATACTGTGAGGTCTCTAAGGCCTTCATAATTTACATACTAGGTTACCATCACATTGAGATCAACAGAGATGTAACCTTTGATGAAGATGCAACACTTAAGAAATCAAGGAGATGCCATCTTGAAAAAGTATATGAAGAAGAACCTGTAGCTCCCAAAGTTGCAGAACTAGTGAGGGAAGTTACAGTTTCCCCTGATGAGGAGATTCCAGAAAATCATGACATGATAGAATCTCAAGAACCTCCCAAAATTACGATCTCTCACAAGAGAAAGCCAACTTGGGCAAGGGAACTTATTCAAGATGGAGAGAAGTATGTTGCCCCAGAAGGAACCATGAGAAAAATCAAGAAACCTAAGCCATTCTCCAGTGATATGTCATTGATGTGTGATCTCATAGAGAATGAGCATACTTGCTTTGAAGAAACCACTCAGAAGAAAGAATGGGCAGATACCATGAAAAAAGAATATCAATCCATTATAAGGAATGATTGTAACACACCCGACCCCTAAATACTCTTTTAAGGGGTGAGACGTCATAATTTCGTTTTCTCCTTAACTATCTCGTCTCAAATCATCTCTCTAAAATGATTTATCCTCTTCCACTTACCCATATCTTTCTAATGACTCCTACCAGGCGCTAATCCAACCCTTGGTTTGTATCTTACAACTTCCCAAAGTTCCTCGACATTCAATAACTGAGAATCGCACGACGTCTATGGGGATTTCATCCTAAATCATACCCTCTCTAGGGTCCTAGCCCGAGAAGAGAGATCCAGTCGACAAACCTTCCAACATATGGCATAATCCTCGTCTAACTCACTAGCTGGTGGAAGTTACGACGTTTCAGAGTTTGTGGCCGCTTTCACTCGTGAACCTCCTGAACTCCGAACTCATGGATCGGACGACCGAGGGGTCCCGTGGGATCCCTAGATCCACGGTCCAAGTCACTTCGCGACTTCGGGTTTCGGAAGACTAGGCTGTGCTAACACGCGACTCTCCTGATGCATGAACTCCGAACTCGTAGATCTGACGGTTGAGGTGGATCCTGAAGGATCCATAGATCCACGATCCAGGTCATTTCACGACTTCGGGTTTCGAAAGACTAGGCCGTGCTAACACGCGAATCTCTTGATGCGCGAACTCCGAACTCGTAGATCAAACGGTTGAGGTGGATCCTAAAGGATCCATAGATCCACGGTCTAGGTCACTTCGCGACTTCGGGTTTCAGAAGACTAGGCCGTGCTAACAAGCGACTCTCTTGATGCGCGAACTCCGAACTCGTAGATCGGACGATTAAGGTGGATCCCGAAGGATCCATAGATCCACGGTCCAGGTCACTTCGCGACTTCGGGTTTTGGAAGACTAGGCCGTGCTAACGTGTGACTCTCCTGATGCGTGAACTCCGAACTTGTAGATTAGACGGTTGAGGTGGATCTCGAAGGATCCATAGATCCACGGTCCAGGTCACTTCGCGACTTCGGGTTTCAGAAGACTAGGTCGCGTTAACACACGACTCTCCTGATGCGCGAACTCCGAACTCTAGGGTTAAATCTCGCGCTCCTTCCCACAACCAACGATCATGTCAGTCCTGGGTTCCTTCTGAACAGATCTCGTTTGTCCGACTTCCAGACCAGGAAAAATCTTCTCTTTCGCTGCTTTCGCATGACCATTTTCCTGAGCTTTACCCTGGGCGGGTTTTGGACTTGGGTTCGGAAATTCACCCAACAAGGGGGTATGAGAGAGAGATATCCTCTTAAGATGGGTGGTTGTAGGTCGACACGATGCCTCCTATCTCGACCGTTTAACGTCTCATGCCCCGGAAAGCCTCCGAAGTTAAGATGGGCATACAATCTATCAGTGGAAAGTGTGAATTCATAAGGAGATGGAAGCTTATGCATATCATAGCCATTTCACACAGAAAACATTTACAAGTGCATCTAAATATATTTGTATAACCAAGTAATCATTCATCGTTCTAATTCAACAATTAAAGCAGGGAAAAGACTTATTAGAACCATACAATGTGAAGCGACTACTGGAAGGGGTGCCTGTTTCCACCCAACCATAGGCTCAGTCACTCCAAATGGATTTACCACTAACCACCCCCGAGCTGGACCACGATGCTCTGCAACATAGCCTTTTCTTCTCGCTCATCCATAATTGGGACAACGGTTACTCTCCTCTTCCTGCAGGATCTTGGAAATGGTTTACACGATACCAAGCAAGGAGGACTAGCCTCATTTATCAGCTTGTATCAAAACCTTCTCTGCCATTTCCTGTATCCAGAACGCTCAGTTTTCGAATCTTCCTTGAATCCCCGAGATTCACTTCCCATCTCTACGCTTTTCACAGGCATGTTTTTCTTCTGCCCGCCACACCTTCCTTTCTCACCTCTTTCAACAAGGTCGTGTGTGGCTCGAATTCCCAGTCTGCAGTTAGGTATGGAAGCCTTACAGATGAGTGCTATGCCCCATCCCCTAATTAACTCTTGAGGAGGTCTTCCCACCCACCAACCTGACTGTAATTCATTTCTGGGTTAGAGGACGGTTCTGGTTCTGAGAAATTAAATATAGTAAGGACTGGTTTGGTGAAGGTTAACGCAACCATTCCTGGTCCCCTTCACGCTCTTCATGTAGCATCCGTGGTCTTTCCAATTGCACCCACCCCCTCCAGTAGTCATGAAACACTTGTCCATTTTCTTAGTAATTAATTAGGTTCACATTTGTTTACCTTTCAAACAAAGGTCCATCAAATCAATATTCACACATTTAAAGTTTTCCATAGTCTCTTAGCCATTTATAGTTATATTTACAAGCTGGGGGAAACATGGTGTTACAATTCCCTCCCCCTTAAAGGAACATCATCCTCGATGTTCTATCTATTAACATATCATGTATGTACATAAGTGAACAAAAATGGGTATGCCTGTCTCATGGCATCCTCCATTTCCCATGTGGCCTCATCTGGGCCAAAGTGTTTCCATTGCACCTTGACCTGTGTAATGGTTCGGTTCCTGAGTGGGGTTTCCTTCCTGTCTAGTATGCCTTGAGGTTCTGGTAGGAATTCTCCCTCCGGTTCCACCTGGATCATAGACCAGTCAATTATATGATTAGAATCGTGTACATATTTCTTCAACAATGAAACATGTAAAACATTATGTTCTTTTACTATGGGAGGAAGTGCTAGCCTATAGGCTACAGGTCCCACTCTATCTAAAACTTCAAAGGGTCCACAATACCGAGGTGCCAACTTGTCACAAGCTCCCATCCGCAGGGAGCTCTTCCTGGGCCTAACTCTGAGATAGACGTGGTTTCCCATCTTGAATTCTTTGGGGGTTCTCTTTTTGTCGGTGTAAATTTTCTGTCTAATCTGAGCGATTTTCAGATTTTTCTTTATCTGAACCACTTCTTGTACCATTTCCTTCAACATGTCAGGTCCAATTGTAATTCTGTCCACGAGATTACTCCATCTGATTGGAGTGTTTCACGACCTACCATAGAGGACTTCGAAAGGGCTCATCTTTAGTGATTCTTGGTAGCCGTTGTTGTAGGCAAAGTCCACAAGGGGCAGGTAATATTCCCACTTTTTAGGTTGATGCATTACATGCATCCTTAGCATGTCTTCTAATATTTGGTTCACTCGTTCCATCTGTCCATCGTTTTGAGGATGATAGGCTGTGCTAAATAATAATTTGGTCTCCAGACCAACCATCAAGGATTTCCAAAAGTTTGAAGTAAATTTTGTGTCTCTGTCAGACACGATCTCCTTAGGCATGCCAGGTAGTCTGAATATCTCCTTCATGAATAAGTTGGCAATATGTATTGCCTTGCAAGTCGATTTGACGGGAATAAAATGAGCGGACTTGCTCAATTTATCCACTACTACCATGATGGTGTCATTCTGCCTGGACAATGTTGGTAATCCGGTGATGAAATCCATGGAGATGGTCTCCCATTTCCATTCTAGGATTGGTAGAGGTTGTAATAATCTTGATGGGTGTCGGCGTTTTGCTTTAACCTGCTGGCATTCTAGACATTTAGCTAAATACTCAACTATGTCTTTCTTCAATCCAGGCCAATAGAATTGTTTCCTGGTGGCCGTGACCATCTTCTAATAGCTTGGATGGCCGGTGTATGGTCTCTTGTGCAATTCGTCCATTCTCTTCAAGTCGTCACTTGGAATATATAGCCTATTTCGGTAAGTCATCAGACCTCCATCTAGCATCTGGTAGCCTTCATACTTTATCCCCGCGGGTTCTTTCTCTAGGTACGAGGTCACGGTTTGGAAGAATGCGTCTATTTCTTGTACATTCCTGACTCTTTCCCTGACATTCGTCTCCTAGGTACTCGCTGCTTCCAGATGAATTGTTTTCATACCTCTGCTAAAGGCATTGACCACCTTATTTTTCTTTCCTTTAATATGTTTGATTTCGAAATCAAACTCGCTAAGGAAGGCCATCCACCTAGCTTGTCTAGCATTGAGTTTTGGTTGGTCAAACATGTGTCTCAATCCACAATAGTCTGTCATAAGTACAAATTTCCTACCCAGGAGGAAATGCCTCCACATTTTCAAAGCATGCACTATGGCAACCAACTCTAGATCATGGGTCACATAGTTGACTTCACGCTCATTCAATTTTCGGGATTCATAGCAAACTACACTTCCTTCTTGCATAAGGACTCCTCCGAGTCCATCCTTGCAGGCATCTGTGCAAACGATGAAGTCATTATTGGAATCGACGATCTTCAACACGAGCGCATGAGTCTGAAGGTGTTTTAGTGACTGAAACCTTTCTTCACATTCCGATGTCCAAATGAATTTAACCCCCTTCCTCTGGAGGGCAATGATTGGAAAACCAATCTTGAAAAACCCTTTTATAAACCTCCTATAGTATCCTGTTAAACCCATAAAGGATCTGATATCCGAAACATCCTTTGGGGTAGGTCATTCCATGATGGATCTAATCTTGTCAGGGTCTACTGCTACCCCTTCTTCAGATATGACATGGCCCAAGTAATGTATTTGCTTCTCGAAAAATTCACACTTGCTAAATTTGGTGTAGAGCCGATGCTCTCTTAGCACTTGAAGTACAAGTCTAAGATGTTCCTCATGTTCCTCTCTATTCTTGGAGTAGATTAAGATATCATCAATAAAAACCAATACAAATTTGTCTAGGAATTTGCTGAGTACATTGTTCATCAAACACATAAAGGTGGCAGGGGCATTGGTTAATTCAAATGGTACTACTACAAATTCGTAGTGACCATATCTCGTCCTGAAGGCATTTTTGTTGATGTCTTCATCCTTGATTCAGACTTGATGGTATCTAGATTTGAAGTCAATCTTTGAGAAAATGGAAGCACCCCCCAATTGATCGAACAAGTCATCGATTCTGGGTAAGGGGTACTTGTTCTTTATGGTTACCTTATTGAGTTGTCTATAATCTATGCACAGTCGGAGTGTATCATATTTCTTCTTCACAAACAGGACTGGTGCTCCCCATGGAGACACGCTTGGTCGGATGTAGCCTTTGTCCACCATTTCCTTTAGCTGTAGTTTGATCTCAACTAGCTCATGTGTACTCATCCTATAGGGGGTCCCAGATACTGGCATTGCTCCTGGTGCAAGTTCTATTGATAAGTCAATGTCCCTTCTCGGAGGTAGACGCGATAACTCTTCTGGAAACACACCTCTATAGTCTTTTAGTATGGGGTGGTCTTCTAGGCTTGGTCTGTCATTCTCAACATATTTCGACACCTCTATTGCATATAGAGGACATCCCTTTCTGCAATACTTTTTCATTTGAAGGGCTGATATTCGTCTCACCGAGATAGGTTTCTGGATCCCTTGGAGGATCATCTTTCTCCCGTCTTTATTTACACATTCTAAGGTTTTATGGTAACAATCCAACTTAGTTTTATATGCAGCTAGCTAGTCCATACCAATCAACAAGTCATACGATCCTAGGGGAAGTATGGTAAGGGTATCTTGGGTGGGCAATCCGTCCACCGTGAATCGACAAGCTGGTATGACCTCCGCTATTTTTCTTTTGGTTCTAGTAGCTAACTGTACCAACCATTGCTTAGCATGTTTATGTGGCTGTAATTTACACTTATCAATGGTATGAGGGGCCACATAACTCAAATTACAACCAAGGTCAATTAAAATAGATACTAGATGGTTGGCGATCATACCTTCCATCTCCACCACTGAAGCTTGGTGGTCGGCTTGTTTATTATCCACAGCTGTATAAATTCATGGCATACTCCTGGCCACGTCATTGACGGTGATAACTTCTTGGACATTGTAAATTCTCCTATTGTTCTGTTGTTTGTGCAGATAGTGCCTCAGTAGATGTTCTTCTCCACAACCCCAACATTTGAAGGGTTATTTCTTTGGGTTATTAGTCTTTCTTGGGTTTGATCCAAAATGTTTATTCCCGCTCTAGGAGGGGAAATTTTGCAGGTGTATGCTTCAGGTAGGAAAGTTCACCCTTGAATCCTTCTTATAGTTTTTTAAATCTTGGGGATTTAAACCCATTTTTCTGGAACCCCGAACTATTCTCCTGCTTCCATCCCTCACGAGGTTCTATCTGAGGCCCAAACTGTTCATAACAATATCTCGCCTTCCGGATAGTGTCTTCTAGGGTCTTTGGCTCGTCAAACTCAATTCTGTTCTGGTAGGTCTTAGGTAACCCACTGATGAATCGTTGCATCTTTGCCTTCTCTTCTTTTATGTAGGGTACATAGCTCAACAACTCAAGGAATCTGCTGACATATTCCTCTATGGCGAGTTGTCCTAGCTTGAGTTCATATAACTCTTTAGTCTTTTCGTCGAAATATTTTTTCGACAGATACTTCTTCCTGAAGTATTTCTCAAACAGTTCACAAGATAGGTCCTCTTCATGAATCCATTTTACATTCTTAAGGTCTTCCCACCAAATGGAAGCCTTTGCATTCAGGTTGAAAGTGGCTACTCGGGCCTTCAAGTTTTCAGAGAAATCATGGACTCTGAAATTCTTCTTTAGTCCAAGCAGCCAGGCCTCTGCCTCCTCTCCTTTCTTAATCTCACCGTCGAAAGAGGGTGGTTTTGCCTTCCTGAATTCTTCGAGATTATGACTTTTAGAATTCTTTCGTTTCTTCCATTTTCTTTGAGAATGTGAACTAGTTCTACTACCAGAAGATCCTTCCGAGTCACCAGTTTCCTTTCCAGAGGATTCATCCGACGCTTGTCCCCTGTCTCCAGGTTGGACCTTTCTCAAGGTACTCCTCCCAGTGTGGCCACTTAAAGGACCACGTTTCTGTATCTCAAGTGGACTTCGACTCCTCTTTGTCTGTTGTCGGTCCACATGATTGGTGTCAGGTCCTTGCTGCAGTTGTCTGTATGTCCGATAAACTCTGCAACAAGACTACATTAATTTTCGTCTGCTTCTCTTGCTCTTTTATCAATCTCTCGTTGTCGGCCTTGCAGCTCTGTAATTTGGCCATGAGACTCCTCACTGTCTCAGCCAGATCAGGAGGGGTCTCTACCGCCCTCCTCTCGTCAGACTCTTCGTCTCTATTGTGGGAGCCATCCCCCACTTCGTGGCACGTCACCATTCTATACGATTGCAGTTTCCCGCGGTTGATCGACCGCTTGACTGTAGCCAAAACACTTGTTGTTAGCTAACATTATATTAGTTCATAACCAACACATAATTCATATTTCTTAAATACACACACACAACAGTAAGCTATCATTCTTTTTTATAATAAGGGCTTAACCAGACTTTTTAGGAAGGGAATAAGGTAGGATGTCGCCCTTTAATGTGGTTTCCACGCAACTTTTCCATGAGACCAAGTAGGAAAAGTGCTGTAACCATGCTTTGTTACCAATTTGTAACACACTCGACCCCTAAATACTCTTTTAAGGGGTGAGGCGTCATAATTTTGTTTGCTCCTTAACTATCTCGTCTCGAATTATCTCTTCGAAATGATTTATCCTCTTCCACTTACTCGTATCTTTCTAACGACTCCTACCAGGCGCTAATCCAACCCTTGGTTTGTATCTTACGGCTTCTGAAAGTTCCTTTCAATAGCTGAGAATCGCGTGATGTCTACGGGGATTTCATCCCAAATCATACCCTCTCTAGGGTGCTAGCCCGAGAAGAGAGTTCTAGTCCGACAAACCTTCCAACATCTGGCATAATCCTCGTCTAACTCACTCACTGGTGGAAGTTACGACGTTTCAGAGTTCGTGGTCGCTTTCACTCGCGAACCTCCCGAACTTCGAACTCATGGATCAGACGGCCGAGGGGAGTCCTGTGGGATCCCTAGATCCACGGTCAAAGTCACTTCGCGACTTCGGGTTTCAGAAGACTAGGCCGTGCTAACACACGACTCTCCTGATGCGAAAACTTTGAACTTGTATATCTGACGGTTGAGGTGGATCCCGAAGGATCCATAGATCCACAGTCTAGGTCATTTCACGACTTCGGGTTTCAGAAGACTAGGACACGCTAACACATGACTCTTCTGATGCGTGAACTCTGAACTCATAGATCGAACGGTTGAGGTGGATCCCAAAGGATCCATAGATCCACGGTCTAGGTCACTTCGCAACTTTGGGTTTCAAAAGACTAGGCTGCACTAACACACGACTCTCTTGATGCACGAACTCCGAACTCGTAGATCGAACGGTTGAGGTGGATCCTGAAGGATCCATAGATCCATAGTCCAGGTCACTTCGCAACTTCGGGTTTTAGAAGACTAGGTCGTGCTAACACGCGACACTCCTGATGCGTGAACTCCGATATCGTAGATTAGACAGTTGAGGTGGATCCCGAAGGATCCATAGATCCACGGTCTAGGTCACTTCGCGACTTCGGGTTTCCGAAGAGTAGGTCGCGTTAACACGCGACTCTCCTGATGCATGAACTTCGAACTCTAGGGTTAAATCTCGCACTCCTTCCCACAACCAACGGTCATGTCAGCCCTAGGTTCCCTTCGAACAAATCTCGTTTGTTCGACTTTCAGACCAGGAAAAATCTTCCCTTCCACTGCTTTCGCATGACCATTTTCCTTAGCTTTATCTTGGGTGGGTTATGGACTTGGTTTCGGAAATTCACCCAACAAGGGGTTCTGAGAGAGAGATATCCTCTTCAGACGGGCGGTTACAGGTCGACACGATGCCTCCTATCTCGATCGTTTAACGTCTTAGGCCCCGGAAAGCCTCCGGAGTTAAGTTGTGCATACGGTTTATAAGTGGAAAGTGTGAATTCATAAGGAGATGGAAGCATACACATATCATATCCATTTCACACAGAAAACATTTACAAATGCATCTAAATATATTTGCATAACCAAGTAATCATTCATCATTCTAATTCAACAATTAAAGAAGGGAAAAGACTTATCAGAACCAGACAATTTGAAGCGACTATTGGAAGGGGTGCCCATTTCCACCCAACCGTAGGCTCAGTCACTCCAAACGGATTTACCACTAGCCACCCCCGAGTTGGACCACGATGCTCTGCAACACAACCTTTTCTTCTCGCTAAGCCACAGTAGGGACAAAGGTTACTCTCCTCTTCCCGCAGGATCCTGGCAATGGTTTACACGATCTCTGCCATTTCCTGTATCCACAACGCTTAGTTTTCAAATCTTTCTTGAATCCCCGAGATTCACTTCCCGTCTCTACGCTTTTCGCAGGTGTGTTTTTCCTCTGCCCAGTACACCTTCCTTTCTTGCCTCTTTCAACAAGGTTGCATGTGGATCGAATTCCCAGTCTGCGGTTAGGTCTAGAAGCCTTACGAATGAGTGCTATGCCCCATCCCCTAATTAAATATTGAGGAGGTGTTGCCACCCACTAGCCTGACTGTAATTCATTTCTGGGTCAGAGGACAATTCTGGTCCTGAGCAATTAAATCTAGTAAGAACTGGTTTGGTGAAGGTTAACGCAACCATTTCTGGTCCCCTTCACCCTCTCTTCATGTAGCATCTGTGGTATTTCCAATTACACCCCCACTCTAGTAGTCACACAACACTTGTCCATTTTCTTAGTAATTAATTAGGTTCACATTCGTTTACCTTTCAAACAAAGGTTCATCGAATCAATATTCACACATTTAAAGTTTTCCATAGTCTCTTGGCCATTTATAGTTATATTTACAAGCTGGGGGAAACATGGTGTTACAATTCCCTCCCCTTTAAAGGAACATCGTTCCCAATGTTTAATCTATTAATATATCCTGTATGTACAGAAGTGAACAAAAATGGGTATGCCTGTCTCATGACATCCTCCATTTCCCATGTGGCCTCATCTGGGCCAAAGTGTTTCCACTGCACCTTGACCTGTGAAATGGTTCAGTTCCTGAGTGGGGTTTCCTTCCTGTCTAGTATGCCTTGCGGTTTTGGTAGGAATTCTCCCTTCGGTTCCACCTGGATCAAAGACCAGTCAATTATATGATTAGAATCATGTACACATTTCTTCAACAATGAAACATGGAAAACATTATGTGCTTTTACTGTGGGAGGAAGTGCTAGCCTATAGGCTACAGGTCCCACTCTATCTAAAACTTCAAAGGGTCCACAATACCGAGGTGCCAACTTTGCACAAGCTCCCATCCGCAGGGAACTCTTCCTAGGCCTAACTCTGAGATAGACGTGGTCTCCCATCTTGAATTCTCTGGGGGTTCTCTTTCTGTCGGCGTAACTTTTCTGTCTATTCTCAGCGATTTTCAGATTTTGATTTATCTGAACCACTTTTTGTTCCAATTCCTTCAACATGTCGGATCCAATTGTAATTATATCCATGGGATTACTCCAGCTGATTGGAGTGTTGCACGACCTACCATAGAGGACTTCGAAAGAGCTCATCTTTAGTGATTCTTGGTAGCCGTTGTTGTAGGCAAATTGCACAAGGGGCAAGTAATCTTCCTACTTTTTAGGTTGATGCATTACATGCATCCTTAGCATGTATTCTAATATTCGGTTCACTCTTTCCGCCTGTCCATCGGTTTGAGGATGATAGGCTGTGCTAAACAATAATTTGGTCTCTAGACCAGCCATCAAGGATTTCCAAAAGTTTGAAGTAAATTTTGTGTCTCTGTTAGACACGATATCCTTAGGCATGCCATGTAGTATGAATATATCCTTCATGAATATGTTGGAAATATCTATTGCCTTGCAAGTCAATTTGATGAGAATAAAATGAGTGGACTTGCTCAATTTATCCACCACTACCATGATGGCATCATTATGCCTGGATGATGTTGGTAATCCGGTGATGAAATCCATGGAGATGGACTCCCATTTCCATTCCGGTATTGGTAGAGGTTGTAATAATCCTGATGGGTGTTAGTGTTCTTCTTTAACCCGCTGGCATTCTAGACATTTAGCTAAATACTCAACTATGTCTTTCTTCAATCCAGGCCAATAGAATTGTTTCCTGGTGGCCGCGACCATCTTCTGATAGCCCGGATGGACGGTGTATGGTCTCTTGTGAAATTCGTCCATTATGAACCTCTTCAAGTCGTCACAACTTGGAATATATAGCCTGTTTTGGTAAGTCAACAAACCTCCATCTAGCATCTGGTAGCCTTCACACTTTAGCCCTGCGGGTTCTTTCTCTAGGTACGAGGTCACAGTCTAGAAGAATGCGTCTGTTTCTTGTGCATTCCTGACTCTTTCCCTTACATTCGTCTCACAGGTGCTCACCGTTGCCAGATTAATTGTTTTCATACTTCTGCTAAGGGCATCGACCACCTTATTTTCCTTTCCTTTGATATGTTTGATTTAGAAATCAAACTCGTTAAAGAGGGCCATCCACCTAGCTTGTCTAGCATCGAGTTTGGGTTGGTCAAACAGGTGCCACAATCAACAATGGTCTGTCATAAGTAAAAATTTCCTACCCAGGAGGTAATGCCTCCACATTTTCAAAGCGTGCAATATGGCGACTGACTCTAGATCATGGGCCACATAGTTGACTTCATGCTCATTCAATTTTCGGGATTCATAGAAAACTACGCTTCCTTCTTGCATAAGGACTCCTTCGAGTCCTTCCTTCCAGGCATCTGTGCACACGAGGAAGTCATTATCAGGATCAATGATCTTCATCACGGGTGTACGAGTCAGAAGGTGTTTTAGTGACTTAAACCTTTCTTCACATTCCAATGTCCAAATGAATTTAACCCCCTTCCTCTGGAGGGCAGTGATTGGAAAACCAATCTTGGAAAACCCTTTTATAACCCTCCTATAGTATCCTGCTAAACCCATAAAGGATCTGATATCCAAAACATCCTTTGGGGTAGGCCATTCCATGATGGATCTGATCTTGTCAGGGTCTACTACTACCCCTTCTTCAGATATGACATGGCCCAAGTAATGTATTTGCTTCTGGAAAAATTCACACTTGCTAAATTTGGTGTAGATTTGATGCTCTCTTAGCACTTGAAGTGCAAGTCTAAGATGTTCCTCATGTTCCTCTCTATTCTTGGAGTAGATTAAGATATCGTCAATAAAAACAAATACAAATTTGTCTAGGAATTTGCTGAGTAAATTGTTCATCAAGCACATAAAGGTGGTAGGGGAATTGGTTAATCCAAATGGTACTACCACAAATTCGTAGTGACCATATATCGTCCTGAAGGTGGTTTTGTGGATGTCTTCATCCTTGATTCAGACTTGATGGTGTCCAGATATCAAGTCAATCTTTGAGAAAATTGAAGCACCCCCCAATTGATCGAACAAGTCATCGATTCTGGGTAAGGGGTACTTGTTCTTTGTAGTTACCTTATCGATATGTCTATATTCTATGCACAATCGGAGTGTATCATCTTTCTTCTTCACAAACAGGGCTGGCGCTCCCCATGGAGACACTCTAGGCCAGGTGTAGCCTTTGTCCATCATTTCTTTTTGTTGTAGTTTGAGCTCAACTAGCTCGGGTGTACTCATCCTATAGGGGGTCCTAGATACTGGCACTGCTCCTAGTGCAAATTCTATTGAGAAGTCAATGTCCCTTCTCGGAGGTAGACCCGATACCTCTTCTGGAAACACATCTTTATAGTTTCTTAGTATGGGGTGGTCTTCTAGGCTTGGTCTGTCATTCTCACCAGATTCTGACACTTGTATTGCATATAGAGGACATCCCTTTTTGCAATACTTTTTCATTTGAAGGGTTGATGTTCGTCTCACTAAGACAAGTTTTTGGATCCCTTGGAGGATCATCTTTCTCCCGTCTTTATTTACACATTCTAAGGCTTTATCGTAAAAATCCAACTTAGTTTTATATGTAGCTAGCGAGTCCATACTAATCAACAGGTCATACGATCCTAGGGGAAGTATGTTAAGGGTAGCTTGGGTGGGAAATCCGTCCACCGTGAATTGGCAAGCTGGTATGACCTCCGCTATTTTTCTTTTGGTGCCAATAGTCTGTAGCAACCATGGCTTAGCATGTTTATGTGGCTGTAATTTACACTTATCAATGGTATGAGGGGCCACATAACTCAAATTAGAACCATGGTCAATTAAAATAGATACTAGATGGTTGGCGATCATACCTTCCATCTCCACCACTGAAGCTTGGTGGTCAGATTGTTTATTATCCACAACTGCATAAATTCGTGGCATACTCCTGGCCACGTCATTGACGGTGGTAGATTCTTGGACATTGTAAATTCTCTTATTGTTTTTTTGTCTGTGCGGGCAGTCCCTCAGTAGATGTTCTTCTCCACAACCCCAACATTTCAAGGGTTATTTCTTTGGGTTATTAGTCTTTCCTGGGTTTGATCCAAAATGTTTATTCTCGCTCTGGGAGGGGAAATTCTGCAGGTGTACGCTTCGGGTAGGAAATCTCATCCTTGAATCCTTCTTATAGTTTTTTAAATCTTGGGGATTTAAACCCCTTTTTCTGGAACCATGAACTATTATTCTACTTCCAACCCTCACGAGGTTCTGTTTGAGGCCCAAACTATTCATAAAAATATCTCACCTTTCGAATAGTTTCTTCTAGGGTCTTTGGCTCATCAAACTCAATTCGTTCTGGTAGGTCTTAGGTAACCCACTGATGAATCGTTGCACCTTTGCCTTTTCTTCTTTTATGTAGGGTACATACCTCAACAACTCAAGGAATCTGCTAACATATTCCTCTATGGTGAGTTGTCCCAGCTTGAATTTATAGAACTCTTTTGTCTTCTCGTAGAAATATTTTTTCAATAGATACTTCTGTTATCACTCCAGGAAACTACTTATGGTTGTAAACTAAGTATGCCTGGTAACTTAAGAAATCATGAATAATGAAAGTGTGTGGATCAATGGGATAACTGAGGATGGCTAATGAG
>JZKD02S2150811.1:266340-295412 GCA_000966675.3 Picea glauca
TTCTGCCTTCTGTGCTGTTGAAAGCGGGCAGATTTTCAAAATTGAATTTCTCGATCATAAAAAATCCATTTTTCTCATGTAAATAGTCGATAGACATCTACAGAATCTCAGCTTTTCAATGGTGTTGTTAGATTTTAATTTGGAGCTTAGGAAGGGATCTAAAAGTTCCATGCAAGTACCATTGATAGCCATGCTATCCACCATAAAACCTGACCAAAATGACGGTGCTATTTTGGGAGTTAACAACTTCTTCCTGAAGTATTTCTCAAACCATTCCCAAGATAGGTCCTCTTCATGAATCCCTTTCACATTCTAAAGGTCTTCCCACCAAATGGAAGCCTTTCCATTCAGATTGAAAGTGGCTACTCGGGCCTTCAAGTTTTCAGAGAAATCATGGACTCTGAAATACTTCTTTAGTCCAAGCAGCCAGGCCTCTTCTTCCTCTCCTTTCCTAATATCACCATCGAAAGAGGGTGGTTTGTCCTTCCTGAATTCTTCTAGTTTATGACTTTTGGAATGCTTTCGTTTCTTCCATTTTCTTTGAGAATGTGAACTAGTTATACTACTAGAAGATCCTTCTGAGTCACCAGTTTCCTTTCCAGAGGATTCGTTTGACGCTTGTCCCCTGTCTCCAGGTTGGACCTTTCTCGAGGTACTCCTCCCAGTGTGGCCACTTAAAGGACCACATTTCCGTATCTCAGATGGACTTCAACTCCTTTTTGTCTGTCGTCTGTCCACATGACTGGTGTCAGGTCCCTATTGCAGTTGTCTTTGTATACACACATATTTTGGAGTACAAGAATAGAAAGTCATATGAAGACATTGGGACTTGAAGTATGGAAATCAATGATCACTGATTACTTCCCACCAAACAGAGTAAGGAATCCATCTCAAAAGAAAGCCAAGAAAAGTATCTCAATGGAAATGAATACAATCCTTGATGAATTACCTGGTGATGTCAAAGAGAAGATAGGTGAATGTAACTTTGCAAATGAACTTTGGGACAAGATAAAAGACCTCTACTTAAATGAGAAGTCAAATGAAGCATTTCAATCAGAACAAAGCTCAGTCTACAACAATTCTAGTGATAAAGATTATTTTGAAAAATACTCAGACATTGAAGCATAATTCAATCTTGAAGCTGAGCTTGAGTGTGCTTTGGATGAACTAAGAAAATATAAACAAAGGTGTAAACAACTAAAATATCTCATGCTGGAGAAAAGGAGGAAACAAGGTTCAAATAATAAAGAACTTGAGAAAATCATAGTTGACTTTAGAATCCAAGTCCAACTAGATTAAGAGAGATTGGAATCCTTGTAACAATCTCTTAATAAGGAGCAACAAAAGGTTGAAGAGATCAAACAACAACAACTAGAAAGTGAGGAAGAAAATCAGAGCTTAAAAAGACAACTAATGTCCTCACAAGAGGAGCTACACAGTTCAATACAAAAAGCAACCATTACCATGGAAGAAACCAAGAATTTAAAACAAGAAGTTGTTGGACTCTAGGATCAACTGAAGATTGTTGAAAAAGTCAAGAAAGGAACTGAAGCCCTTGATAAAATTCTCAGTCTAAAAAGATTTCCCTTGAACAAATATGGCCTTGGATATGACCAAGTACACATGGTTAAAGGATCAAGTCCTATTACTCAGATTGATGTAGAAGATGACAAATGTTGTGATGATACCTCCAAAGAAACAATTATGCAGCAAAAGGATGAAAAGAATGAAAACTCCTATGCTCAAGAACCTGCTCATCCTCCCAACAAGAGTAACCTCAAAATAAATAACAATCACAAGCAAGAAGACCAAAAAACTCCCAAGTACAAGAGTGCATCTTATGGCTATTGTCTTTATTACGGTCACAAGGCTGCTGAATATAGAACCAAGAGACACAGGTTGAAAAGACAAGAAAACACATGCAGTTCAAGTGAAATGAAAGATCCTAACAATAAGACCGGGCTTGGGTATGTGAAGAAAGAAATTACTATTCCCCTACTTTCAATACTAACAAAAAGGAGTTGAAAAATAAATACATTTTCATAAAATCTTCACAGATGTTCAGGGGTTATTGTTATTCATTTAATAACTATGGACATAAAGCTATGAATTGTAGAGCATATGGAAGGAAAAACTTAAGGGTTAAGAACTATAACCTTAAAGATAAGAAAACAATAAATCAAGTTAAAAGCATAAATTATAACTCCTTTGCACCTCTATAAGAAAGGAACCTAGAATTCTTCAGATGTCATAGTTATGGACATAAATCCAGTAATTGTAGATTAATGCAAGTCTCAGAAAAACCAAAGTTCATTAGAGAGCAAAAGAAGATTTGGAAAGAAACAACATCAAAAGAGGAATGGCGTATTGCCTTGAAAGCACAAGATAAAGAAGATCTCTGGTATGTTGACAGTGGGTGCTCAAAACATATGACATGAAACAAGGACGAGTTTTTCAACTTAAAGAAACAAGAGAATACTCAACCTCTTCTATGAAACTCATCGAATAATAATAATAAAAAAAACAATTCTCTGCTGCCAGAACACCTTAGCGAAATGGGATTGTTGAGAGAAGGAAAGTCAAACACCCAAATCAATTTCTTGAACAACTCCATGACCTTGGATGAGATCTTGGATAGTCAGAGGTTACCAAATGAAAAATCCAGTTTTGGCTATAACAAGGAATAAATTATTACTCCTAAGAAATCTGATGCAGGTCTCTCATTTATTAAAAAAAAGAAGGAAAAAAAGGTGAAGGCAGGTCTGACGCAGGTCCTTCATGTTCAAAGAATGAAAGCAACACTATGAGATGCTACAGTTGTGGTGGATATGGCCACAAAGCCCATAACTGTTGGAACTCAAGAAGACAGTCAATGAGAAATGTTTCATACAATACAAAAAGAAGAGTAAAGGAAACATGGAAGAAAAATGAAGTTGCAGTAATAGAAGATCAGAGAACAAAGTTCAACAAACCAGGACATTCACATATGTGGATAGCAAAGACTGAACAAGTGAACATGAGTGAAGTCAATTATTGCAAAAATAATTGCAGTCATGTGACAAGATAGTATAAATTTTCTTAGACAAATTTAGAGCAATGCACAGTAGAAAAGTATCATGGATAGAGATGGATAAATCTAGCTAGATATCGATGAGAATCAATGGACAAATCCAACGGTCGTTTGAAAAAATATGAGCTACAATCACGCAGTGTTCCAGTAGGACAACAATATCCACAACAACAAAATTATGATATACATGACATCCTTAGAGATAACAAGAGGAGAGAGCTTGTCAGGAAGAGCTACCCTTTTTAGAAACAAACTTGGAGAACAGTCAGAGGCAGAGAGAGCATATTGACAGGGGGAGTTATTCAATTATGGCACCAAGAGCATGATTCTAGGGGGAGTTATCATGGTTCAGATATTGATTAGTATCATATAGAAAGACAGATCATAGGAGGAGAAATCCTTTGCCATTGATGTCAAAGGGGGAGAGTAACTTCAGGGGAGAGAAGCATCATCACAGGGGGAGATTGTGTCTAAAGTTGGTGTGTTTCCATCAATGAAAAAGGGGGATATTGTTGGACATTGTGTCATTAATGTGTTGTCATTGATTTCAAACAGTATAACAATGTGTAGAGTTCATGTCAAATAAATATATGCAGTATAACATTTAGCAACAAATGTCAGACAGTATGTAGAGATCAAAGCTCAGGAGGAAAAACACATTGAAAGTATGCAAATAATGAAGCTCATAAGCAAGGACATTAATAAAATATTAGAAGGAAGATCACATTGTAGAAATGTTTTTGGGATCAATGGAAATACTGAGAAGTCGATCGATGCACAGGAAAAGGTGAGAAGCCTCAACAACTGTCCGATCACGAAATTGACGGTGTTGATCATCTCATGTAACAAGATTTATCCCACCTTGGAAGTGCGAAAAATATTATGTAGGTTTATATACACAAAACTCTCCATATCTTATCGACACGTAGTGCAAGGGTATGGTGGGGGCTCTAGGTGCTTGGACTCCTCGAGAAGCTCACCAGCCTGGAGCTCGGGAATGACCTGTTAGGCACCCTACCTTTTGGTCAAAGCGACAATAACTTTCAAACTGATGATGAAGGATCTCGACTGTTTATTGGAAATATATTTATATATATATATATATATATATATATACATTGAACATCGGTCATATGAGTGACCATGGGATTAAGGAACATTGGAGGATTGGGCAACGATCAGATCAAGTTGTGACCGTCGGATATGCAAGCGCCAGATCAAGGGCATGGATTAATTGTGGAGCGCGAAGGAAGAATTAAACTATACATTATTTCCAATCCCGCAATTAACATAGATCGTTAGATCTCATCGATTCAAAGATCAACGACTGTGTTTGACTCACCAACAATCGCGCAACTTCAATTGCAGAGTTTGGGCGATGAATTAAACCACTCGCAAGTTACGGTTCCACAATCCATATCGACCATTGGATCAAGTTAAGTGGAAGGATATGATAAGTAAAGACAAATACCGTCCGATACGATCTCCTAAAGTAAATGAGGACTGTCCAATCTATTCAGAGCGCGCCAAGGTAGCAGTGGTCAACTTCGACGCTGACCACTTTACGAGAAAAGGGTTGAGAACAAGTAATATCACCCGAAGGCCGAAGTACCAAAGCAAATGTGAACCATCTGATATGAAGAATACTTCGGGAGATATCAAGACTGTCAAATCATGTTTAATGGAAGGACAAAGTAAGCCACAAATGTCCCGAAATAAACGTAAGTCGTCTAATCTAAGGAAACACTTCGGAAGATATCCTGACCGTCAGATCGAGGAAAGTAGAAGGATAGGATAAGCGAGGCCAAAGGCCCGAGATCCCGAATAGCCGAATTCCCGACAGTAGTTGGATCGTGTTAAGCCTTTTTGGGTTAAATAATGACCATTAGATGAAGTCAAATTACTCGAGGTTTACACTTCGGGAGAATTGGGAACTGGTGAAATCAAATTACCCAAAGTCCCGAAGGCCGAAATGAATGAGGACCATTAGATTTGGAAAATACATGATGACTGTCAGATCAGGATGATGGTCAACTTCGGCGCTGACCACTTCAAAGAAATGGAGTTGAGAACATGTAAATTCACCCGAAGGCCGAAGTTCCTAAGTCACGAGGTTAAGACACGTAACACTCACATTGAGAGCCCACGCCATCAACAATGATGTCAGCAAGGACATGTGGCATAATCAGTTGATGACAAGTGTCAAGGTCCCATAAGTATTTTAAGCATACATAAGACACAAATCCAGGTGACATGTGGAAGCCACTCAGGAAATGCCACATCAACAAGTGACGTCAACAGTTACGTCACTTTGGGAGTTTTTACTTCGGGAGTTTCACCACCAGCAAATGACCGAAGTCCCGAAGTCCCGAAGGCCGAAGTCCCAAAGTGGACATGAGTCGTCCGATATGAAAAACACTTTGGGAGAGTTCTCGACTATTGATCAAGTACAATGGAAGGATATTTTAAGTGGAAGTGTTAACCGATAGCAGACAGTCTCCACCGTTTTATGACTTACTCGACAGGTGATCACTCTGGAGGAAAATGGAGCATCGATTATCCGAACCTCCGAAGTCCCAAACTCCCGAAATAAACATGAACCGTTCACTCATCGGGAGATTAAAACATAATCGTTGATTTTTTAAAAATTGATAAGCCCGTTGTTTTGCGTTGTCGGTCATATGAAAATGGTTTGAAGGAAGCGCCTCTGCAGAACTCGATTTCTGCAATAATTGCAGAGATTTGGGATCAAGTTAAAAGATGAAATTGATCCATATCTATGATCAATGTATGAAATTCCTTCACGGTAAGGTTTGAATAATAATAGAGATTATGGTTAAGTTAAATGAAGAGGTGCGATGGTCCAAACGAAAGGACACAATGCATTATATCTCACACCAGTTTGAAGATTATATAAACGAGAAAGAGTGGTGAGAAGAATGTGTCTCTACAATTCAGATAAGAATATAAAAACAAAAGCAGAGTTCAAGAAGAAGAACTGTTGGTTCTAATGGGCCTGCCAATGTCTTATTGAATATCAAGAACATAAGAAGACATAGCAGTAGTTATGCAATTTAGTATTTGATAGTAGACCTTTATTAGACTGTAGCAAATTCATTGAATATTAAATGACAGAAGCCATAGAGCAAGAGATGAAGTTTGACTGCAGATAACCAAAAGACCATAACAACAGAGATTGAATTACATTGTGAAATTAAGGGTGGTTGGGTGGTGCAAGGGTAGTTTGGAGGCTACAGGGGAGTAGGTGCTTCCTTTTTAGTTGTAGATGACTAAATAGGGGGTCGTAGCCTCCTTCCAGTTGTAGCTGGTAAATAGGGCGTCAAAGCATCCTTTCAATGGTAGCTGATAAACTAGGGGGTTGCAGCCTCCTTCTAGTTGTCGCTGGTAAATAGGGTGTCGAAGCATCCTTTCAGTGGCAGCTGATAAATTAGGGGGTCGTAGCCTCCTTCTAGTTGTAGCTGGTAAATGGGGTGTGGAAGCATCCCTTCAGTTGTAGCTGAAGAAAATTGGGGACAGTCTCTCCATCAAGTTGTAGATTGAAAACAATTTTGTAAAAGAACATTTTATTAATGAGAAAAGAGTTGGTGGTTTTCCCTGTTGGGTTCCACGATAAAATCTTGTTTTCATAAGGGTTTGTTGTTCATCATATATTGCTTAATTGAATAATTAATGTATGTGCTTAATATTGATGAAATTGATAAGAAAAAGTAGGTAATATTGATTCACCCCCCCCTCTTAGTATTGATGGATATTCCATCATGGATGACTCTTATTTCACAACCACTCTTGCGCTCCAAGCGGTCACCATGCACATTTTCACGCTCGTCCGGAAGATGCCTTATCCTCCTCCAAAGGCATAGGTTTTTTCCTTCTTCTTCTAGAACAGGCTAGCAATTCCATGACTATGAGGCGAAATCAAAGAGGACGACAAGCAATAACAAATGAGGATCGTGATGACCTGGTTAACTCAGTCCAAACTTTGCAAATTCAACTCAGAGGTTTATCAACACAAGTTTGGTCTATTATGGAAATTACCATTCAATAAAGAAACGATCAACAAAGGATGCGCGATGAATGTGAAGCACTCAAAAAACAACTTGTAGACCTCAAATTCGTCTCTAGACCAGCTTCCCCTTTGACTTCGCCTTCTGCTTCTCCAACCATTTCTGATGAAGCTTCTTCTCCGGGACCCAAAATCCAGAACTTGGACTTAAATGTCCCTTCATAGCAGCAATAAGATGAAGAACCCGACGACCAGGATGCGCACAATATTTCCTGAGTAAATGCAATGATTTTTTGTTTATGTGTTAGGCTATTTTTGTAGAATTTACTGTGTTAAGGCAAGTGTAGTCAAGAGAAATTCAAGAAATCTCTCCTATGGCTCATTCCCAACTCCTGTTTGGAGACTTTGGGGCAATCCAAATTTTGTTTTTGCTACTCTTTTGGACTTATGATGTAAACACTGCGTTTCCACACAACTTTTTAATATATCTTTTTCTTGGTCTCTGTTAAAAAAAACAATCATTCCTCCCAACCACCAAAGCTACATCCAATGGACTAAACACTTGCTGTCATGTGTAAATTACAACATAAAAACAATGATCCAATGTTGTATATTCACCAAAATCTGAACATAAAGGTGGGTGAAAATATTCTGAATTTTTACCTTCATAAAACAACCTCAAATGATGAAAAAAATATGCATTATATTCCATAGAACATGACTAGAAATCGATGTGAGGAAATTGTAATAAATCAGTCGTAGATGTCTAAAAAAATATATGTAAAAATACTCTCCTCACGTTGCCCAAAATCTGCATGATTAGTGTATATATATGGCTAGAAATGATCATAATTTTTTTTCTGAATTTGCATCTATTCTATTAGGCTGGCCAAGGGCTTCAAAACCTGCACCTGCTTCACGATAAGTATCATAGATAGGATCTCCTATATCTATTCAAACTATGACCAAAATTATGAAAATGCATATCCATAACAATGTTGAGTTTTGTAGCTTGGGAGATCTTCTTCATGTGTTTGATGTCTTAGCATGGGAAGGACATAAAATGGTCCCTAGGCATAAACTTTATTTTATAAAGTTTAAGTGACTTACTTTATTTATATAGTTTAAGTGACTTTTTAATTTATGAGGGATAAAGTGGTTTTTAAGTTGTGTCAATGAGAGATTGGAACACAACCGTAGATCTTGATAGGGCTAGGATTTAATCTCGTCCATTAGACCTAAAATAAGTTCCTAACTTCCTCATGAAGAGATAAAAAATAGAATGAGGGAAAAAACATCACATTCATTCTAGTCATTGAATGAAGAGAGAGAGAAGAGAAGAGAAATCAGGAGAGAGAGAGAGAGAACAACAAGGAGCACAAATTCCAAGGGCATTTGGTGGCATGCACACCAAGACATTTCCAACATTTAATACAACAATACCATACAACATTTACTAGAGGCCATACAAAATTTATTGTACATGTCGTATAGCAGAAATATGGCACAAAAATCGAGACAAAGAAGGGCACGATTTTTGAAACATTGATTGTTGTTATAAATCCATACAGTTCAATATTGTTTCATTCATAAAGTTTGGCACAATTTTCGAGGTGAAGGACACGATTTTCGAGATAAGTGCAATGTATTTATTGCTGGAAATGATTGCTATAAACTTAGAAATTTCTGTGAATTCATAATAAAATATCTCTCTCTTGTACTGGTTTTCCCTTCAGGGTTTTTTCCAGGGGCATTGCTCAGAAATACTTGTGTCATTTTATGTGTTTGTGTTCCTATGGTATCCGTAAATGATTCAATGTGTTTTCATTTATAAGTTCAGTTTTTGTTGTTATAAATCCGTACAGTTTTGTAATGTTTTGTACATAAAGTATGGCATAGTTTTCGAGGTGAAGAAGGGAACAATTTTCGAGATAAGCACAATGTATTTATTGCTGAAAAAATATTGTTGTAAACGCTGTGTTTTCTATGAGTTCACAGTAAAAATATCTCTCTCTTGTACTGGTTTTACCTTCGAGGTTTTTCCATGGGAATTGCCCATAAATATTCGTGTCATTGAATTTGTTTTTACTTCCTATTTTTCGCATCGATATCTGTTAAATGATTCATTGTGTTTCCAGTTATAAGTTGAATTTTATTTCTGCATTTATGAATGAGTATTAAACCATGAAATATTTATTGAAACTGAAAACTATTATATTGGGTCATCGAAAATTTACATAGTATCGAAGCATTGATATTGAGAGGGGAAACCAAACAAGAAAGAAACAACGGTTTGCAAGAGAGTTGTAGGTTGTTCACCAGAAAGAGGGTTGGCCTTGTTATCAGTTGAGCATGTCATATGGCTACAAATTTGAGAGTTGAATATAGATTGGACGGGGCGAGAAATTTTATCCCATGGAAAGAGAGGATATTATTGTTGTTGGAGGAATATGAGTTGTGGGACATATTTGAGAACACTGCCACCATTACTATAGATACAACTTTTGGCCACATATAAGAAAAGGTATGTTAAATCCAAAAGGATTATCCTTGATGCCATTAAATATCGTGCTATTCCACATGTGACAGGGAAAAATAATACCTTTGAGATGTGGGAATCTTTAACTAAGTTATACTAGAGTTCAAATGAGAAAAAAAAGATGGTATTAAGAGAAAAATTGAAACATATTAAAATAACCAAAACTGATACAATTACATGATACCTCACCAAGATAACTCAAGTTCGTGATGAACAACGTGCAGTTGGAGAGACCATGGGTGACCATGAGTTGGTGAGGACTGCCCTGAATGGCGTGACAAAGCCATGTGAAGTCTTTTTTGACGGGATTGTAGCACGATCAGAGAAAATTTTTAAGTGGGATCGTTTATGGGATGGTTTTATCCAGGAGGAGACTCAGAGAGGATAATTGGATGCAGGTTCACTAAAGGGTGAAGAGGATGAGGAGCATGTTTCTCTTATAGGAAAGAGCAAAGTCAGTAGTAAGAAAGACATGAGCAAAGTAAAATGCTTTGCTCTTCATAAGACTAGACACTACGTTAGTCAGTGTCCAAACAAGAATAAGGGCAAGAAGGATGCACATGTAGCAACATCGAATACACATGTAGCATCATCGACCAAGGTTGATTATTTTTCTAAGAGGTTAGTGAAGGAATTCTCTCTGATGTCTTGTATTTTAGGCAATGGTTGTATATTGTGTGAGGACATTGAAACATGGTTTGTGGACAATGGTGCATCTCGTCACATAACGGGAATGAGGTTGGTGTTCCTTACTTTTTCATAAATAGACTCAGACTTCCATGTGGGTTGTGGGAATAATACCATGCATGCAATGAAGGGGGTTGGATGTGTGATATTCTAGCTAGAGTCAGGAGGATTTATGGAGGTGGAAGAGGTGTTGTTTGTTCTAGAGATGAATGCAAAATTGGTCTCAGTGTCTGCTTTGAAGGATGAGGGATGTGGAGTTGTGGTCCATCAAGGAAATGTGCTCATATATCTAGAGGGAGCTACTCCAGACACAACAACAATGCTTGGTGTCATATACGAGAGATTATATAGGTTGTTGGGACAACCTGTGATTCAGAGTCAGTATCTGTATTAGTGACAGATGGTTGTGAGGATTCTTCCAGTATTGTTAGGAGACTTCGTTGGTATGAGATGATGCCAATGGAGGAGGAGCATAAGTATCATGATCATAGTTCAACAACAGAGGTAGCAAGGTCTTCCAGTTCAGAGGGATCAGGTGATTCCAATTTAGAGGGAGCAACTACAGAGGTAGAGGACATGATTGGTAATGGAGGAGGTGCTACCAAAAGTACCTCCATCGCTAAGAGGGAGTGTTGAGTTTAGCTCCTGAGGTCTTCTTCATGTGTTTGATGTCTTAGCATGGGGAGGACATAAAATGGTCCCTAGGCATAAACTTTGTTTTATAAATTTTAAGTTACTTTATTTTATAAAGTTTAAGTGACTTTTTAATTTATGAGGGATAAAGTGATTTTTAAGTTGTGTAAATGAGAGATTGAAACACAACCATAGATCTTGAGAGGGCTAGGATTTAATATCAACCATTAGGTATAAACTAAATTACTAACTTCCTCATGAAGAGATAAAAATGAGAGCTAGGGAAAAGACTTTTGATATTATGGTAACTTCGGGAGGTATGAACCTCTATTGTGACTTTTGACAAGATTAGAATGTTCCGGAATGAAGAAAAGAAATGAAGGAAACCCTAGACAAGGCGTCGGCTGCAGAAATATAATTAATATGAATTAATTAGTACCCAGAAGGAGAAGTTGACCCCAGTAAGTCTGCCATAATCACTATAAATACAGGGCACCAGTCTCTCATTTGACACAGTTCTCAGAATTGCAGAGAGCAGTTTCTGCGCACTGCAGTCCTGGGGAAGGTGCTGCGCCAGTTTTTGGGTGGGACTATCTGATCATCTTAGTTACTTCTTGCTTGGTGCATTAGCCTCTCTTGGCTATTGGATTGCTACCAGGATTCTTTTCTCTGTCAAGTTCAAGGTGCTCGGAGGGTGGCTTCGGACTATGGTTGGGTGACAAGGGTATTTTCAATGGTAAAACAAGCACAATCTTTTATATTATAATAGGTTATGGGCCCACACCTCCTTCATTCAGTATAAACACTGGAGGGAAGCATAAATCCTAGGATATTGAGTTCGCTGAGGAACTTCCGCTAAGGTTACTAGCAGGAGCAACTTCCAAAGACATTGCCGCTAGGGTTACTAGCAAAAACAGTTGTAGAAACCCTAATCTTAGATCCGACACCTTGTGATGGAGCATCTCGCTCAAAAAGAATATATTCAGATGTGCCCTAACTCAGTTCACCTTTTGGCTCTCTCAGAGGACAGAAATGACGAAGTTGAATTTTTGGATCAAGGCATGACCAGTTACTAGTCAACCGAAGACATGAGTGAAACGATCAATCTTTTACACTACTCAATACTTATTGGAACGATTAAATATGACATGTGGATAATCGATAGTGGAGCTTCTAGGCACATGACGGGAGATCATGCCAGAATCTAAAATCTAAATGAGAAGAAGACCTCGTACAAGGTAGAGCTTGGAGACAAAACCACTTACCCCGTGGAAGGATTTGGACAAGCCTCCATCAAAATGAAAACATGTAACTATGTTCACTTAAGCAATGTTTTATATGTACCTGGTTTAGAAAAGAATCTTGTATCAATATCTTGCCTAGAAGACAAGAGAAACAAAATAGCTTTTGTGGATGGAAAGGTGTTATCATGGCATAAAGACTCCAGCATAGAGAATGCTAGGGTTATTGGAAGTCGTGAAGGAAATCTATATAGACTACTAGAACAAAATGAAGAATCTCTTGTACACAATGAAGTCAACCCCAATGATCTTTGGCATAGAAGGTACGCTCACATTAACTATCAAGCATTACCCTTTCTCAAAAGGATGATTAAAGGAATACCAGAGTTGTAGTCTACACATGAAGGAATTTGCAAAGGATGTGCTCTTGGGAAGAATATCAAGAAACCATTCCCAAGCAACAACAACAGATCTAAGGAGATTCTAGATCTGATACACTCAGATGTTTGCGGTCCAATGCTAGTAAAATATCTAGGAGGATATTCCTACTACGTAATCTTCATAGATGACTATTCAAGAAAGACTTGGCTATATCTACTAAAGACAAAAGACGAAGTATTCAACAAGTTTCAAGAGTTCAAAGCAAAAATAGAAAACCTCACTAATAAGAAGATCAAGATGCTAAGGACCGATAATGGTGGAGAATACACATCAAAGGAATTTGTTGCATTCTGCAAATCAATAGGGATTAGGAGGGAGCTGACTGTTCCTCATAATCCTCAACAAAATGATGTAGCGGAAAGAAAGAATAGATCCATTGAAGAAACCATAAAAGCCTTACTAAATGATCATGGTCTATCCATTTTCTTATGGGGAGAAGCAACAATGACAACAATATATGTGAAGAACAAAAGTCCTTATCGTATATTGAAGGACATGACACCAGAAGAAGATTTCTCAGGTAAGAAACCTAATGTGGAAAATCTAGGAATAATTGGATGTCCTGTTTACTCTCACATTCCCAAGGACAAGAGGAATAAACTAGAACCTAGAGGAAAGAAAGGGATATTCGTGGGATACAATGATTCATCCAAATCTTATAGAATATATATTCCAGAACAAGACAATATCAAAGTCATCAGAGACGTAACATTCAATGAGAAGATGACCTTCAAGAAATCCATAGAAGAAACTATAGAAGAAGAAGAGATTGAAGAACTTAACGAAGGAAGCACAGAAAATGAAAATGACAAAAATGAACTACATGATCATCCTATGGAGCCATGTGAAAACATTGATTCAGATATCATACCTAAGACCAAGAAAATACCAGCTTGGCTTGACGCTACCTTACAAGACCTAAAATATTCTCAAGTTATGCAACATACATGACGAAGATTCTAGATGAAGAATCTACCACATTTGAAGAAGCAATTCAAAAGGGACAATGGAAAGAAGCTATGACGGAAGAACATCAATCCATTATGAAAAATGAGGTATGGGAAATCGTACCAAGACCTAAAGAAAAATCGGTGGTAACTTCAAAATGGGTGTACAAGATCAAACATGAAACAAACGAAAGCGTGGATAAATACAAGGCAAGATTCGTAGCTAGGGGGTTCTCCCAAAAGGAGGGAGAAGATTATGACGAAATGTTTTCTTTGGTGGCTAGATATAATTCCATCATAGCTATCATATCTCTTGCTTCTTCCATGGGATGGAACTTACATCAGATGGATGTAAAGACAACTTTCCTCAATGGATCTATTGAAGAAGAAGTATATATTGAACAACCTCAAGGGTTTGAGGTACATTCTAGAGACACTCACTTTTACAGATTAAATAAATCTCTATATGGACTCAAGAAAGCTCCAAGGGATTGGTATGCCAGAATGGACAACTATCTAACGAGACTTGGTTTCTCCAAGAGTCATGCAGATACAAACCTTTATTGTAAATTCGTGGACAATGCACCTGTAATTCTTCTACTATATGTTGACGATCTATTCATAATAGGTGAAGAGTCTCTCATCATTTAGTGCAAGAAGGAACTAGATTTTGAATTTGATATGAAAGATCTATGTCTCATGCATTATTACTTGGGACTAGAAGTATGACAAGAGCATGGTGAAGTATTCCTTGGACAAGGAAAGTACGCAATAAAGATCCTTCAGAAGTTTGGAATGATGGACTGTAAGTCCATGGAAACTCCTATGAATGCGGATATAAGAAAAGTAAAAGATCTAGATTTTGATCCAATAGATCCATATCTATATCGACAACTAATTTGGTCATTGATGTATTTGGTAAATACTCGACTAGACATTTGATTTGCCGTGAATACACTAAGCTAGTTCTAGGTGGAACCGAGACATGAGCATTGGATAGATGCAAAGCATGTATTAAGATATATTCGTGGAACAATAAACTATGGTTTGAGATCTACCGCATCCAACAATATACAACTTCATGGATTCACAGACTCAGATTGGGCAGGAAGTGCAGAAGATAGAAAACACACTCCAGGCATGTGTTTCAGCTTAGGCTCCGCTATGATATCTTGGGGCAACAAGAAACAAAAGTTTTTCATACTCAGCACAACAGAAGCAGAGTATATGGCAGCATGTGAAGCATGCACAGAAGCAATATGGTTAAGGAAGTTAATCCCCGATTTATTTGATCAGATTCCAGAATCAACCATAATATATTGTGATAATCAGAGTTGTATAAGATTATCAGAACATCCCGTGTTTCATGAAAGGTCGAAACACATTGAGATCAAATACTACTTTATTCGAGATAAAGTTCAGGAAGGAGAGGTAAAGCTCGAGTATATCCCCACTGATGAGAAGACAACAAATATCCTGACAAAACCTCTATCCAGAATAAAGTTTGCATATTTTTTAGAGAAGATGGGGATCATGGAAATAACTCCCTTAGTTGAAAGGCAAGAAATGGCTCTCCAGGTTTAGAGGGAGCACTGAAAATATTATTGAAGACATTTATTTTTATGATTGAAAAATAGTCTCGCTCATACAGACTCTTTCTTGTTCAGAAAGTGCATTGATATTTTTGACGGACAACGATTTCCCATTGTGGTTAACATGGGAAATGGTCCAGATTGCTGATGTATCATAGACAAAAAATTCCCACTGTGGTTAACATGGGGAGTGGTCTAGGGCAGTCTCTCTTCTTGAGGGTTACTCAAGAAGACTGGCCCGCCTCCCCGGACAACGATTTCTCATTGTGGTTAACATGAGGAATGGTCCGTTTTGGAGGTTAATACAGGACAATCTTTTCCTCTTGTCATTAACAGAGGAAATGGTCTGGACAATCATTCCTTAGGGTTTATACATTCTCTCCAGGGTGCACTTTGATTAGTGTAGGAAGAATGGCCCAGGGTGGGGAATGGTCCAGGCTCAACAATCAGGGACATACATTCCTTAGGGAAGATTCATTCTCTCCAGGTTACACTTTGTTTAGTGTTAGAGGAATGGCCCAGGGTGAGGAATGGTCCAAGCTCAGAAATTAGAAAGAATCATTCTTCCTTGTTTGAGAAGAATAGGGCAGATAACCCATTGTTGATGTTCTATACTAAGGGAAGATATTCTTTCAGATCTCATAGATGTGAGTGAAACATTGGCCCAAATGGTTCAGTTTATTTTAACAATATTTTCTGTGCAGGTTGTCATCAGATGATTGTTGTGGAGACTTCCTGTCTCCAGACAATAGAGATATACTACTGTGGTGGATATGTTCCACTGTTTGTGACTACGTGTCATGGTTTGAGTAGTTGTGTACTACCTTGGATAGACACAGTTGTGTTCTATCAATTGATATTGTACTAGTTGTCATAGTAGATTATCCAGTTGGATAATAATGAAGGTGCTCGTGATACTACTAGTTGAATGGTCTGTTTTTTCTCAAGACCAGACCTCCCTATCTAGGAGGGAGTGTTGATATTATGGTAGAGTCAGAAGGTATGAACCTCTATTGTGACTTTTGACAAGATTAGAATGTTCCAGAAGGAAGCAAAGAAATGAAGGAAACCCTAGAAAAGATGTTGACTGTATAAATATAATTAATAAGAATTAATTAGTACCCAGAAGGAGAAGTCGACCCCAATAAGTCTGCCAAAATCACTATAAATATAGGGTGCCAGTTTCTCATTTGACACACTTCTCAGAATTACAAAGAGCAGTTTCTGCGCACTGCAGTCCAACAATTTTGTGCACAAGTCCTGGGGAAGGTGCTGCACCAGTTTTTGGGTGGGACTATCTGATCAGCTTGGTTACTTCTTGCTTGGTGCATTAGCCTCTCTTGGCTATTGGATTTCTACCAAGCTTCTTTTCTTTGTCAAGGTCAAGGTGCTCGGAGGGTGGCTTTGGCCTATGGTTGGGTGACAAGGGTATTGTCAATGGTAAAACAAGGAAAATCTTTTATATTCTAACAAAGACATCACATTCATTCTAATCACTGAATGAGGAGAGAGAGAAGAGAAGAGAACTGAAGAAAGAGAGAGAGAGATAACAACAAGAAGGGGCACAAATTCCAAGGGAATTTGGTGGCATGTAAACCAAGACATTTCCAACATTTAATACCACAATATAGTACACCATTTATTGGAGGATGTACAACATTTATTGAACAAGGTGCACAACAAAAATCTGGCACAAAAATCAAGGAAAAGAAGGGCACGATTTTCAAGGCATTGATTGATGTTATGAATATGTACAGTTCCATATAGAAAGTATGGCACAATTTTTGAGGTGAATAAGGGCACGATTTTCAAGATAAGTTCAATGAATTTATCATTGAAAAAAAGATTGTTGTAAACTCTGTGTTTTTGTGAGTTCATAATAAAAATATGTCTCTCTTGTACTGGTTTTCCCTTCGGGTTTTTTTTCTAGGAACATTTTCTAGAAATATTTGTGTCAATGAATGTGTTTGTACTTTCCTATTTTCTGCTTTAACATCAGTTAAACGATTCAATGTGTTTCCAGTTATAAGTTCAATTTTATTTATGTATTTATAAATGAGTATTAAACTGTGAAAGATTTATTGAAACTGAAAACCAGTGTATTGGGTCATAGAAAATTTACAAAAAACATATCTTTGGCTACCCCTATCTTCATTAAAATGAGAAACAAATAAATCTGGACATGTATCATTCTTCAAAGGTTCATCTTTACACATATCTTCCTCAAAACCTTCAATAAATGTATAATTGAATTTATAAATTTGAGAAAAATTGTGGCTTACCAAACCTTTATCTTCATGAATTAATGGTATGGAGGCTCAAGTGCTTTCACCAATACGGCCTTCTTCATGGGTTTGTTCTGTTGGATATATTACACACTCACCTAGGTAATTCTTTTCCTAAGGTTGATAGTCTAATGTTAAGGGTGATTCCATAGATGAGAATATTCCCCTATAAATCAGGGTGCATTCCCTCTTCAGTTACACCTTAGTTATATTAGTGGAGGTTACTCATGCATGGAAACATCGATTTTATCACCAACTTACACACATGTGACTCAGTTAACTGATGATTGCATGGAACAATTAACTTGGACTAAGTGGCAAATTATTTCGGTTTCTATTAGTGAGTGTCTAGATCTCTCTATATCACTACTATGGCGATTCCACTTAGCCATGTAGAGTATATCATGTGTATTTTACCATTTTACTCATACAATTAACACAATTCACTCTTTTTCTCTCCTATATTTTCTCTTTCGCAAGTTTGTGTGATTTTTCTACTAGCTAGGTTGACTGTGAAAATTTCACATGGTATCAGAGCCTTGATTGCTAGGATAAAAAGCATAAGAATTTCTATTTGCAAGTATAGGAGGAAGATGCAGTTAAAAAATATGGATCACTCGTCGACAATACTTCTCATGCATCATAACTACTTCGAGTGGAAGCTAAAAAAATTTCATCATCTTAGATGCAAAGGATTGTACCGTATTACGATGGCTACAGAGATGGATCCAAATTCTTCTATCGAGAAGAAAAATTATCTCAACCGCATGGATGAGGCCTACGACCTCATATGTGTGTCTGTGTCCCCCAAGCATTTGATTCACATTGAAGCTTGTACCACACCATATGATATTTGGACAAAGTTTGAGGATCTCTTTGTAAAACATGATGAAATGAGAGGCCATATGCTCGAGATCAAGCTGGATTCCTTAGATACGAGGAATTTTGATAACATCTAGAACTTCTTTACAAAGTTCAATTTCCTTCTCCTTCATCTAAAGGGATGTGGAATAGACAAATCAACTCAACACAATCAGTTGATCCTTTCTATTCTAGCAAAACTTGGTCTGGATTATGTTGTTTTCGTCTCATTGTTCCATACAAACATGTTCACTTTTGGAGCAACATGGAAAGTGTCGACATTGGATCAATTTATTGAATCCCTAACACATGAGAAAGATAGTCTCATCAAAATGGGGATAATCAAGGGACCCAATGTGCATGCACTTGTTGTGCATAAAATTAGTAGCACTTCTAATTCAAAGTCCAAGCAGAAAAGCAAGGGAAAGACACATGAAAATCCAAAGAAGGAATGGTACTCCAAACCCTTTGATAATTCCTCATGCTCCAAAGGTGGAAAATGAAAGAAAGAGAAGAACAAATGCAGTTACTGCAACTGTGACTATCATCCTGAATTGATATGCATGAAGATATAGATTGATTTGATCATGCAAATACTTCAGAAGAACAACCTCAGGGATCACATTCCTGAAGCTACCAAGAATAAGTTAGAAGATAAAGCATCACCAAAATGAGGTAACTCTCATGCATTTATTTTCATTAAATTTTCTACAAATGCATGGATCTTAGATTCATGCACATCCTATCATATGGTAGCAACATAAAATGTTTTATCTTCTATTTCTGCTTGCACAAGTCCTGCCATCCTCATGGGAGATGATACCCTATTTGAGGTCATTGGCCAAGGGAGAGTATAAATCCAACACAAAAGTTTTAAGAACGTCTTGAATGTTCCAAAAATATATAATAATTTGCTCTCTATTTATTAGATAACACATTCTGGTATAGGAAAACAGGTGGATTTTATGCCTGATTCTGTAACCATATCTGATATGCATGATAACTTCATGATTGTTGTTGGTGATTTAAACCACCAATATCGTTTTTATACTTTCAGTAAGTTCATTTTTAAATTTGATTCTACTTTTCTATTGATGCATGATGACGATACTAGTAGATTATGTCATGATAGATTCAACTGTTGAATTTAGATTTTCTATTGAGTTCTTTTCAATTTACTAGATAATAATAGCGTAAGAAGGATCACTGAAAGAAACACAATCACAATGTACACAACATTTATCCTGGGAAACCCTCATGGAGGAGAAAACCCAACAAAAACTTCCTTAATATATATTTCCAATACAATGACAAGACAATAAACCAAACACTAGAGAATATCCAAGACTGAGCAATGTGCCTCTCTCTCCTTCTTCTGACAACTACAACTTCCTTCAAACTTGTGCACTAGATGTGTGACTTGAGTGAGTGAACAAATGAGGAACACTCCTCACTTATTTATACTAGATGGCAGACGCTAGGGAGGTGTCTCTTCATCAAGCAGGGCCGACCTCTTCACTTAGTGGTTATAACCACTTTAATTAGGCCTAGGGCTGACTTCTTAATTTGCATGATATAATTAGGCTTTAACCAATCCAAAAAATGGGATTTGGTAATTTACAAAGCCTGACATGATCAATCCACAAAAGGGGATTGATCTAATTACTAATGACTCAATAATAAATAGAATACTCTTTGCAGCTACAATATTTCAACACTCCCCCTTAACAAGAAGGGTATTCTACTGATAAATATCAATACAACATCATCATGAGAGAGAGAGGGAAACAACATCATCAACATTTGGAACACTGACTGACACATCTATAAATCATCAGAAGTTTTTCTTATCATCAATATTATCATCTTTCACAACATGGAGCTGGAGTAGCATCATCATCATCTTTAGCACGAGGCTAAAGTATCATCATCAACGTCTTTAGCATGAGGATAAAGTAATATCATCAACATATTTAGCATAAGGCTAATGTATCATCATCAACATCTTTAGCATAAGGATAATGTATCATCAACATATTTAGCATGAGGCTAAAGTATCATCATCAACATCTTTAGCATGAAGCTAAAGTATCATCATCACCATATTTAGCATGAAGATAAAGTATCAACAACTTGAGGCTGCAACAACATCATCACATCGCGAGGTTGGAGAAACATCATCACAACGTGAGGCTAGAGCAACATCATCATAGCACGAGGTTGAAGCATCATCGTTACCAACACAAGGCTGGAAATCATCAACACAAAGTTGGAACAACATCAACATCAACATGAGGCTAGAAATCATCATCACAAGGATGGAACAACATCAACATCAACACGAGGCTAGAAAAACATCAACATCAATGCGAGGCTGGAAATCATCAACACGAGGTTGGAACAACATCAACATCATATGAAACCAAATGAGGTAGGTGAAACAAAATTTTGTGGTACTCTGACAGATCCAAAGGATCTACCCAGGTATCAAAAGATTCCCTAGAATATAAAATCCTAATGGAGCTACCACGTGGTACTCTGATAGACCCAAAGGATCTACCCAGGAATCATAAGATTCCCTAGGATATAAATCCTAACAAAGCTACCACTACTGACCAAATCTATCATATACCTGCACAAGTACTCTGACAAACCCAAAGGATCTGCCTAAGAATAATAAGATTCTCTAGGATATAAATCCTAACAGAGCTACCACTATTGACCAAATCTAGCATATACATGCACAAGTACTCTGACATCCCGTCTGTATGGACCTTCGGGATCTGTCTAGGGATGATCAATCCCCTATGATATAAAATACTAACTGAGCTACCCTCTATTGGTTAGGATACCATAGTATCATCATCATCACTTCCCCTTTTGAGGGAGGTCCTTTCGGACTATACCAAGCTTTTCTCGAAAGTGATCAAAATTTACACGAGACAGAGGCTTGGTCAACACATTTTAAACCTTCTCATTTGTTCCAACATATTGGATCTTTACAACTCCCCTTTGCATCATATCACGAATGAAATAATACCATATCTCTATGTGCTTCGACTCATCATGGAACACATGGTTCTCCATCATATTTATATAAATCTGGTTATCACATAGAATCACAATGGCTTCCATCTTCATATCAAATAGATCTGCAAACAACATCCAAAGCCATATGGATTCACAACTGGATGAACATGCTGCAATGTATTCCGCTTCTACAGTTATGAGAACAATACTGGATTGCTTCCTACTCTACCATGAAATCATGGTTGATCCCAGATTGAAAAAACATCTTGAAGTGCTCTTTCTATGAGAAACACTTCCAACCCAATCTGAATCGGTATAACCAATCAATTTGAAGCCATGATTTCCATTATAACTGAGACCAAAGTCCAATGTACCCTTAAGGTATCTCATCACATGTTTTGCAACAACAAGGTGAACACGTCTGGGCTATAATAGATACTGACTCAAGGTGTTCACAACAAAACATATATCTAGCTTGGTATTCGTCAAATAAATCAACGATCCAATGATCTGTCTATACAATGTAGCAACAACCAATTCTGATGAAGTATCAACCAAGAGATTCAACTTTGTTTCCGTGGGTGTGTTCATGGATTTACACTCCAACATATCAAACCTCTTTAGTATTTCAACTGCATACTTCCCTTGGTTAAGGAATATCTTCTCTGGGCTCTGCCAAACTTCGAGACCTAGAAATAATGTATCAGGCCTAGTTCTTTCATCTCAAATTATGTAGCGAGCTTCTTCTTACAATCTGTGACGAGATTTTATTCTTCGGTCAAGAATAATTCATCCACATATAACAACAATATAAATGGATAATCATTCATAACCTTGAAGTAAAGGTTAGAGTCAGCTTTACTTTTGGTAAAGCCCAAGCTCATCAAGAAACTGTCAATTCTTCCATACCAAGCTCTAGGAGCTTGCTTCAATTCGTATAGATCCTTCTTCAACTTGCAGACATGTGTCTTGTAATTTGAAACTAAATTTTCACATCACATTGTGCCAACCTGATACACTTGCTCAACTGCAACTCAATCTTCACAATCATGTGCTATCTCTATGTGTTTTCTGCAAGGCACTATCCATCTCAATGCCTGAGAGTACGTCCTCTACTCTCTCTGCAACAGTTCCTATAGAACTAGGACTCTGCACCTACATCTGCTCTGAAGCTAAGAATGGTTGCTCCATTCTCACAATGACTGCTGAAATCTGAGAGTAACTCCTCTACTTAATTACGACAACAAAATCATCTTAAACTGAGAGTTGCTCAATACCTGATACTGAAGATAGCTATTCTCTTTTCATGGAGGCATTTCTATATTCTATTGTAGTCATGTTTCCATGGCCACTGCACCATCTGAAACTCAATTTTAAATATGGGGATTTCTCCCCTTACATCTCATACTGTATATGAATTATGGTTGTTCTTCATGAATACTGGAACTATTTCCTCAATTACTTGAGTAAGTGTCTCATCATAGTCTTCTCCCTCTTGCCAAAAGAATCCTTTGGACACAATTCAGTCTTTGTACATCTGTAACATGCTTGATCTGTTAGATCAATCTTGGAAGTCAACACTGACTTCCATTCTAGTCTCATAAAAAAATCCATATCCCAGTCTTTCTGACTGACTTCCTTCTCTGTCACTGAAACATGGGAATCCTCCTAGAATTCTTTGAAGCTACGATCTAGTCTTCTTATGGCATCTATCTCCCAATCCTAGAAGATGTATATTCATTTGATCCTTTCTGAGATCAGGATTACTCTGAATCTTGATGTCTTCTGAGTCTATAAGGACTTCATCATCTCTTACAGGATATACTTGGTGTTGAATACCAAGTCTTAATATGAAAAACTGATCCAGAATTCAAATGGGTTCAAATTCCTGTCAAGGTGGCTTCATTATCCTTTGAACAAGTTTAATGTGAGTTCTTGTTCTAATGTTCCATCATCTTTGGAGCCTTCTTCTCCTTACAATCAATCTCCATATGAGATACTCTGGATCTCAAAATATAACTTCTTCTTCATCTTCTTTGGTACATGAATGTATATGGTCATGTACATAGTCTGCTTCATGTATCATCTAATATGTTGCCTTCTGCAACCTTCACTAAAGATTACTCAGGGTTATCACCTATGACCTGAAACAAGGTCAACAAAACAACAAGCAAGAATAATACTCTTTTGATAATAGTAATAAAAAAATAACACGAATAATCGTCACAATAGCTCCTTTAGAGCTATCACTTGTGACCTTCCTGGAACAAAGATCAAAAGTAAGAGATACAATACAAAATGAGATCAACGCTCTTCTAGTGTTGTGATCAAACATTCCTCAAATGGTAACCTGGAACCAACACAAGAAGTTTCTCTTAGAGGAGATGTTAGTTGTATATGGTAATATGCTCATATGTTACCAAGTATAATACTTTTCAAAGAGTTCCACCTCAACTATAATGTTTTACTTGTAATGAGGTAGTTATCAACTTGTCATGTGCAACTTTGAATCTTATCAACTTAATCAATCAAACCTGGAACTTGGAATCTTGTCCTCAAGAATGAGTGTGTTGCTTTTCTTTCAAGTCTCCTTCACTCAAGATGACAAGTGATTTATTCAGCCTATCCTCTGTACTAAGACAATATGCTTTCTTGACAGAAGTATAAGATCAAGAATAAACTCTCATATCAATCTAATACCTTATCTTTAATTTGAGCAAGAGTTAGTATGATGTTCATAACTTCAACATACAACCTATATGTCAAGATAATGTCATAACGAATAGATGCATATAAAATGATCAAACCTGAGGTGCATTATTCCTCTAAATGTGTTGGATCTGATATCATTCTGGATTTATGAAAAAATATCCCTTCTCCTGCAAGTACCCTTTAGAATAATAATGCATTTTTAAACACATGTAAGTACATATCTCCGATAGTATCTTGCTAGAGTAAGGTGCAGTAGGAAAATAACACAACAATCCCAACACTTCACAAAAACTTTTACTGCAACTGGTACTATAGTTGGTGCTGGCACTTCAACTGGTGCTGCAACTGTATTTGTAACTGGTACTGCAGTTGCAATTGCAACTTAGAGTTTTATGAGGAAACCCTAATTTTTCAAATTTCAAATTTTGGAATTCTGATCCAGGGACTAGATGCATAGGGCTGAGGCGAGTAGGATGGAGCTACCTGTTTTTATAAATTTCAAGTTTTACCCCTTAAAACTTGACCTGCGCCATTTTTGGATTGGTACTTCTGGTACTGGTTCTGGGTTCCTCGTATATACCAAAACTAGGGTTTGAATTTTCATAGGCTCTAGCCACTGAAAAGGTGCGCTCAAGGTGCCAATGAGTTTGCTAGTATAAGGCGCACTTCCCAAGATGGTTTTTAGGATGAAATTCTCTTCCAATAAAAAGCCCTAATTTTCTTGTACGACAATAATGACGTTTTTGGTTACCTAGTGAAAGGTGCTCTATTCAATCAAGCTCTGATACCATGTTAAATTTAGAGCTTCTATTAAGTTCTTTTGAATTTACTAGACAATAATATCATAAGCAGGATCATTGAAAGAAACACAATCACAAGGTACACATCATTTATCTTGGGAAACCCTCATGGGGGAGAAAACCCAACAAAAAATTCCTTAATATAGATTGCCAATACAATGCCAAGACAATAAACCAAACACTAGAGAATATCCAAGACTGAGCAATGCGCCTCTCTCTCCTTCTTTTGGCAATTGCAGCTTCCTTCAAACTTGCGTACTAGATGTGTGACTTGAGTGAGTGAACAAATGAGGAACACTCCTCACTTATTTATACTAGATGACAGGCGCTAGGGAGGTGTATCTTCATCAAGCAGGGCCAACCTCTTCACTTAGTGGTTATAACCAATTTAATCAGGCTTGGGCCTGACTTCTTAATTTGCATGATATAATTAGGGTTTTACCAATCCACAAAAGGGGATTTGGTCATTTACAAAGACTGACATGATCAATCCACAAAAAGGGATTGATCTATAAGTAAACGAGTCAATAATAAATATAATACTCTTTGCAGCTACAATATTTCAACATCAACCATCTAAAATTCAAATACATGCATCAACTATGCAAACAGGATATGGTCACCGACTTTCCCAAGGGAGTTTGTCAAGGATGTGTTATGGGAAAACATCCTCAAGAGAAGTTTGATAAAGGGAAGGACTGGATGACCCCTCCTCCTTTGAAGCTCATCCACAATGATATTATGGGACCCTTTATGATCTAGCTTTAGGAGAGAAACAAAATGATTAACATACTGAATATAATAAACACAAAGATATGGAGAACAACACAAATATCCAGTGAACAATATCTTCTATTAAATAATGAAATAGGCTGAAATTGTAAAATTGCAGAACTGAAAACTTGCTCGAATGGTGGTAGCTATCTCTGAGAAGAGATGTGGCTGCTACGCGCATCCTTCTGAGCATAATGGATTACAATGAGGCTCCATATGCCTTTTTGACATTACTCATGAATTCCAAAACCCCAGACATCCAAAAAACTAACCTTAGAAGGTGAAACAACAAAAGTCATGTGGGCCCTATTGGTAAGTTGGTGTAATTTGGTACCTCAACTTCCTAGGGCTGTAACTTTTGCATACGACCTCTGTTTTAGGTGCGTGATAGCCTGTTGGAAAGGTCGTTCAGAGAACCAGGCATTCCACCATCAAAATTTGACTCTGTCTATAGTTTGATTGTGGCGAGCCAAAAAAACAACATTTAAGGCCTCAAAATGGACCTGGAAGTACAACAAGATGTGCTGACATGAAAACATACAAAATAAGCTAGTTGGATTAGGCGAGAGGCCACCCGTATCCACTTGGAGGATGTGTGGGGCTTCATAAATCCACAAAAGTGTAGAACCCACAATTACAAAGCAGTACAAAATAACGTGTTGAACAAAAACAAACACGAGGATCTAGTTGGAATAGGTGGGTGGCCACCAATATCCACCTAGATCAAGCCTGCCCCCTTAGGAAGAAATGGTCTCCATTGCATTGATTTCCCCCATCAAGTGAGGAAACTTCTACTGGATTTGGCCATGGGTGAGCCACTTGCCTTGGTGTAGTAGTTGTTAGAATATAGAAGATTGTGCTTGTTTTACCATTGACGATACCCTCATTACCCAGCCACTGGCCGAAGCCACCCTCCGAGCACCTTGACCTTGATTGAGAAGAGAATTATGGTAGAAATCCAATAGCCAAGAGAGGATAATGCACCAAGCAAGAAATAGAAACTAAGCTGAACAAATGATCCCACCCAGAAGCTAGCGCACCACTTTCCGAGCTCTCCCAGAAACTTGTGCACCAAAACTACAACTGCCTGCGCAGATTTGGCTCTCTCTGCAACTGCTGAGATGATGAATAATGAGAATTGGCACCCTGTATTTATAGTGAACTGGGTAGGCTAACTGGGGCTGACTTCTCCTTCTGGGTATCAATAAATTCATTTTAAGTGTATTTGTCCAGCCGACAACTTGTCTAGGGTTTCCTTCAATTCTTTGCTTCCTTCCATAGGATTCTAGTATCGTCATAGGTCACAATAGAGGTTCATACCTCCCAAAGCTACCATAATATTAACACTCCCTCCTAGCTAGGGAGGTATGTTCTTGAGCACAACAGACCATTCAACTGGTAGCACTACGAGCACCGTCATTATTATCCAACTGGATAATCTCCTATGACAACTGGTAGAATATCAATTGATAGAACAAACCCGTGTCTATTTAGGTAGTACGCAACTACTCAATCTTTAAAACATAATAAAAAATAGTGGAACAGATCCACCACATTAGTATATCTACTGTCATATATTCTTCATAACAAACATCTGATAGAAACTTGCATAGAAACAATGTTATGATAAAAAATGAATCATCTGGGCCAATATTTCACTCACGTCTGTGAGATCTGAAAGAATATCCACCCTCAGTATAGAATATCAACAATGGGTTATCTTCCCCATTATTCTCAAACAAGGAAGAAGGATTATTTCTGATTTCTGAGCCTGAACCATTTCTCACCCTGGGCCATTCTTCCTACACTAATTAAAGTGCACCCTGGATAGAATGTATAAACCCTAAGAAATGTTTGGACCATTCCTCACCCTGGGCCATTCCTCCTACACTAATTAAAGTGCACCCTGGAGAGAATGTATAAACCCTAAGGAATGACTGTCCTTGATTGCTGAGCCTGGACTATTCCTCACCCTGGGCCATTCTTCCGACACTAAACAAAGTGTAACCTGGAGAGAATGAGTCTGCCCTAAGGAATAACTATCCGGACCATTCCTCTGACACTAAACAAAGTGTAACCTGGAGAGAATGAGTCTACTCTAAGGAATGTCTGTCCTGTATCAACCTCCAAAATAGACCATTCTTCGAAACTGCTCACAATTGTGAACTTCGAAAGAATGACTGCCCGACGAGGTGGACCATTCTACTTGACCACTACTTAGAGTGACTGCCAAGAAGAATGACTGTCCTAGACGACTCCCCATGTTAACCACAATGGGAAGTCGATGTCTATGATACATAAAAAATCAGTCTGCCTCCCATGTTAACTACAATGGGAAGTCACTGTCTGTCATAAATCTCAATCCACTTTCTGAACAAGAAAGCATTTGTCCAATCTGGACTAATTTTCAATTATAAAAAATAAATTATGTTTTTAGTGCTCCCTCCTAACTGAAGAGTTATTTAAATCACAAAAATAAATGTTCTTCAAGAATATTTTTTTGTACCTTCTCTATCTTGGAGAATCTTCCCTTTCAGCTAAGGGATTTATTTCCACGATCCCCATCTTCTCTCAGAAATATGCAAACTTGATTCTGGATAGAGGTTTTGTCAGGATATCTGTTGTCTACTGATCAGTGGGGATATACTCGAGATTTACCTCTCCTTCTTGGACTTTATCTCAAATAAAGTAGTATTTGATCTCAATGTGCTTTGACCTTTCATGAAACACTGGATGTTTGGATAATCTTATGTAACTCTGATTATCACAATATATTATGGTCGATTTTGGAGTCTAATCAAATAAATCGTAGATTAACTTCCTTAGCCATACTGCTTCTGTAAATGCTTCACAAGCTGCCATATACTCTGCTTCTGCTGTACTAAGTGCGACAGACTTCTGTTTCCTGCTGCTCCAAGATATCATAGTGGAGTCCAAGCTGAAACACATACCTGAAGTACTCTTTCTGTCTTCTACACTTCCTGCCCAATCAGAGTCTGTGAATCCATGAAGTTGGATATCACTGGATGTGGTATATCTCAAGCCATAGTTTATTGTCCCATGAATATATCTTAGGACATGCTTTGCAGCTATCCAATGATCTTGTCTAGGTTCCACCTAGAACTGACTTAATGTATTTACAACAATGAAAATATATGGTCGAGTATTTACCAAATACATCAATGATCCAATTAGCTGCCGATATAGAGATGGATCTACTAGATCGGAATCTAGGACTTTCACTTTTCTTATATCCGCATTCATAGGAGTATCCATGGACTTACAGTCCTTCATTCCAAACTTCTGAAGGATCTTTATTGTGTACTTTCCTTGTCCAAGGAATACTTCACCACACTTCTGCCATACTTCTAGTCCCAAGTAATAGTGCATGAGACCTAGATCTTTCATATCAAATTTAGAGGCTAAATCCTTCTTG
>JZKD02S2150811.1:295779-312775 GCA_000966675.3 Picea glauca
TTTGGGAATATGAGAGTAAACTGGACATCCAAATATTCTTAGATTTTCTATGTTAGGTTTCTTACCTGAGAATGCTTCTTCTGGTGTCATGTCCTTCAATATGCGATGAGGGATTCTGTTCTGTACATATATTGCCGTCATTGCTGCTTTTCCCCATAGAAACATGGATATATATTGATCATTCAATAGGGCTTTTACTGTTTCTTCGATAGATCTGTTCTTTCTTTATGCTACACCGTTTTGTTGAGGATTATGAGGAACAGTTAGCTCCCTCCTAATCCCTGCCTATTTGTAGAATACAACGAACTCCTTCGAGGTGTATTCTCCTCCATTATCTGTTCTTAATGTCTTGATCTTCTTGTTTGTAAGGTTTTCTATTTCTGCCTTGAATTCTTGGAACTTGTTGAATACTTCGTCTTTTGATTTCAGTAGGTACAACCATGTCTTTCTTGAATAATCATCTATGAAGGTTACGTAGTAAAGAGATCCTCCTAGAGATATGAGTGGCATTGGTCCATAAACATCTGAGTGTATTAGATCTATTGTTGCTTCTTGGGAATGGTTTCTTGATATTCTTACCAAGGGCACATCCTTTGCAAATTCCTTCGTGTGTGGATTTCAATTCTGGTATTCCTTCAACCATTTTTTCTGAGGAAAGGTAATGTTTGATAATTGATATGAGAGTACCTTCTATGCCAAATTTCATTACGGTTGACTTCGTCATGTACTAGAGATTCTTCATTTCGTTCTAGTAGTCTATATAGATTTCCTTCACGTCTTCCAATAACCCTAGCATCTTCTATGCTAGAATTCTTATGCCATGATAACACCTTTCCATCCATGAAGTCTATTATGTTTCCTTTGTCTTTGAAACATGATATTGATACAAGATTCTTTTCTAAACCAGGTACATATAAAACATTGCTTAAGTGAACATGATTACCTGATTCCAACTTGACGGAGGCTTGTCCAAATCCTTCAACGAGGTAAGTGATTTTGTCTCCAAGATCCACTTTGTACGATGTCTTTCTCTCATTAAGATTTGAGAGTCTAGCTTGATCTCCGGTCATGTGCCTGGAAGCTCGACTGTCGATTATCCACATATCATCTTCAATTGTCCCGGTGAGTGCTGAGTAGTGTAAGAGACTGATTGTTTCACACATGTCTTCGTTTGATTGGTAACTGGTCATGCCTTGATCCAAAACTTCAAATTCATAATTTCTATCTTCTAAGAGAGTCAATAGGTGCGCTGAGTTAGGGCGCATCTGAATATCTTCTCCTTGAGTGAGATGCTCCACCACAAGGTGTCCGATCTGAGAATTAGGGTTTTTGCAACTGCTTCTGCTAGTAACCCTAGCTGTAGTGCTTTGGAAGCTGCTCCTGCTAGTAACCCTAGCGGAATTTGCTCATCGAGCTCAATATCTAGCAGCTATGTTTCCTTCCAGTGTTTTAGGTTGACTGAAGGGGTGTGGGCCCATAACCTGTTAGAATATAGAAGATTATGCTCGTTTTACCATTGACGATACCCTCGTCACCCAACCACTGGCCGAATCCACCCTCTGAGCACCTTGACCTTAACCGAGAAGAGAATTTTGGTAGCAATCCAATAGCCAAGAGAGGATAATGCACCAAACAAGAAATAGAAACTAAGATGAACAGATGATCCCACCCAGAAGCTAGCGCACCACTTTCCCAACTCTCCCAGAAACTTGTGCACAAAAACTGCAACTGCCTGTGCAGATTTGGCTCTCTCTGCAACTGCTAAGATGATGAATAATGAGAACTGGCACCCTGTATTTATATTGGGAAGGCAAATTGGGGCCGACTTCTCTTTCTGGGTATCAATAAATTCATTTTAAGTGTATTTGTCCAACCGACAACTTGTCTAGGGTTTCCTTCAATTCTTTGCTTCCTTTCATAGGATTCTAGTCTCGTCATAAGTCACAATAGAGGTTCATACCTCCCAAAGATACCATAATATTAACAGTAGTTTCCCTGCCTTGACAACCTGATAAAGATGGATCCGCTGCTGGTGAGTGCCCTTGACCTGTGTGTCCACGATTTGATCAATGGATGCTTGTTCCATGCAGTCAGGGTTGAGCTCTATTGGTGTCAGCTGTTCTGTGATCTAAGAAGTGTCCAATAATGGTGGAAAATATGACCGAAGGAGGGACACATTGAATAATAGATGCGGACAAAGAAAGGGTGGAGTGTTGATCTCAAGAGCATTGCTACCCACAACCTTGGTGATAGCGTAAGGCCCATAACAAAGTGGGTGAAGAATCCGATGGGGCCTGGTGAGACACTCCTTTTGCAGATGTAACCAAACTTTATCGCCAACCTGAAACTGGTGTGGTACCCTGTGTTGATCATGGTGCTACTTGTACTTAGCATTGGATTTATGCAAAATCTCCTGGACTTATTGGCAGATGTGCCTGAATCTGCTCAATGAATATGGTGGATTTTTCGATCATAGAATGATCAGGGGAAGAGTCTGTCTGTGCGGTGGCGAGAGGGAGTGCAACATCAATGTGTCCCAAGGGTTGGAATCCCAGACCCACCTGAAATGGGATATGACCGATGGAACTATGTAGATCCTTGTTGTAACTATGTTGGACATAGGGGAGACTCTTGTCCCATGTACATGGATGCTTAGAATTGTACATGCACATGATGTGCACAATCATCCGATTGACGACCTCTTTTTCACCATCGGTTTGGGGGTGGAAAGCAGTGGATTTTGTGATCTTGGTCTCCTACAGAGACCAGAGAGTCGACCAAAAGGTGTTGAGGAACTTGTTGTCTCGGTCAGAGATGATGGTCTGTGGTATCTCAAAGTTGAACCACACTCATTTGAAGAAGAGCTTGGAAATATCTACCATTGTGACATTCTTCTTACAAGATGTGAGGATGACCATCTTCGAAAACCGACCAACGACCACAAACACACAATCATTTCCTTGCTTGGTGGACGACAAGACAAACATGTAATAAATTGAGATGGATTCACAAGGCTTCTTGGGAATAAGAATAGGGTTATATAAGCCTTGCTTCTTGATGGCTGGGTTGGCAATGGCATAAGCAGTGCAAGATATGATATAATTGCTGACGTCCTATATAAGTTTTGGCCAATAAAAATGTTTCTAAAGAATGGCCACAATTTTCTCTACGCCAAAATGTCCCGCCACCCGACTGTAGTGGGCTTCCCAAATCAGCTTTGCACGCTTGCTTGTAGGAACACAAAGATGGTCTAGGTGGCATAAGAGTCTGTCCTGAATGTGAAAATCAGTGACAGTTGTGCCTGTACCCAAGAGATGATATGTGGTGGTGAAGTACGGATCTTGCTGATAAAGTTGGGGCCACTCAAATGCTTCATGTCCACAGGAATGGAGCACATGGGTGAGTGCAGCCACAGGGGGCTGATTGAGGTAGTCAGTGACATGATTGGAGATGCATGTCTTATACTTGATGTTGAGATGAAACTGCTGCAGGTAGGTGGACCACTTCTGATGGAGGTCATTTTGCAATTTCCCCTGTGTCTGTATGAACTGCAGAGGCTTGTGATCAATGTGTATGATCGTCTCTTTCCCCAGAATGTAATTTTTCCATTGACGATAAGCTTGTACAATGGAATACATTTCCTTTTCATAGGTGGGTTATTTCCGGACAGTATCATAGAGTGTCTCACTATGGTATGCCATTGGATGCCCGTGCTGAGTGAGAAATGCGCCTAGAACATAGTTAGATGCATCGGTCTCAATCTCGAATGGTTGCTGCAAATCAGGCAAGGAGAATACCATAGTTGAGCACAAGAGATGCTTCATATCATCAAATGCTTGTTGTTTCTCCTTCCCCCACATAAAATTGGCCCTACCACCACCCTTGGTCACCTGGCTGAGGGCCCATGCAATATGGGAGAATCCCAACATGTACCGTCAGTAGAAGTTGGCTAGCCCCGGAAAGATCCGAAGCTCGGTTAGTGTGGTTGGGGCTGGCCAGTCACAGATGAATTGGATATTAGCTGGATCAACATCTACCCCATGCTCATCAACAATGTAGCCCAAGTATTGGACCCTGTTCATGCCAAAAGAGAATTTTTCCAAGTTGGCATACAACTTGTGCTGCCACAGAGTGCTCAAAAAATGTTGAATATGCTGCATGTGCTCTTCCCACATTCTGTTGAAGATGAGGATGTCATCAAATTATACAACCACAAAAGAGTTAGTGAAGGGTCTCAATACATCATCCATCAACCTTATGAAAGTGGCTAGTGCATTTGTTAAGACAAAGGGAATGACTATCCATTCATAGATACCTTCTTTAGACTTGAAGGTTGTCTTCCATACATCTGTTGGTTTGATGGGAACCTGGTGGTAGCCAAAATTTAGGTCAATCTTGCTGAAGAAATTTTCCCCCTTGAGTTGGTCAAGAAGGTCATCAACTTGGGAATGGGGTAGCAGTTCCTGAGTGTGATTTTTTTAAGGCTCTGTAATCAATGTAGAGTCGCCAAGTCCCATCCTTCTTTTGCACCATACAATCGGGCTTCCGCAAGGGGAGGAAATGGGTTTTATGTGCCCCTTTTGAAGAAGCTCTCATGTCTGACACTTGATTTCATCATTCTCCATCAGTGAGCACCGATAAACCGGTCCATTAGGTAGAGGTGTGCTGGGGGTTAGATCAATTGGATGCTTGACTTGGCAGTGTGTCAGTACCCCTGTAGGTGAGGAGAATATGTCTCTGTACTCTTCCATGATCCCATCCACTTGATTTTTTTGCAAAGAGAGGCGTTGTGTAGAGACCACAGATGTGGCGGTGGCCTTCTTCTTACTGTGAGCATGTATCACAAAGAAGCAGAACTTCCTGGTCTATGAAATGACTTTACTGCATTGCTTAACAAAGATTAAAGAAATAACAGTAGGTAGCGCTACCTCTGGGATCCTGTACAATTGTCTACCCAAAGTGATAATAACACTACGTGGTCTAGACTCATACAAAACATGACGCTTCCATGAATATGGTTGTCCTAAAAGAACATCACAAACTTCAAGGGGAGATATCACACAATACCTCATCTTTGAAAGGCTTGATGCCGTAGGGAAAACGACACTGTTGGCTGACACAAAGATCTCTTCCTTGGAGAAGCCAGCCGATGGTGTAGGGATACGGGTACGGTGTCGTTGGCAGGTCAATTCGCTTGACGAACTCTGCTGAAATCAGGTTATTTTGACTACCAATTTCGACAATGAAATGAATCGGAGCCACCTTGAACCACATCTGCGAGTGAAAGAGGCATTCCCCTTCCTCTGGTTCTTCTGGTTCGCTTGGCCAGACTTTGGTGGTAGAGACATTGGCACTGGGTTCAACATCGATAATCTAATTTGCTCCTTCAAGATTTGACTCGAAATCATAATTGGCCTTTGACTTGGAAGCCTTTAGCTCGACCATGAGGGACTTCTTGGAGAGGCATTCTTCGGTGTTGTGCCAAGAAATTTTATGGTACTCACACCATTGTCCTGTTTCCTCCTTCGTCTTCTCATTGCCCTTCTTGTGTTTCGGCTTGGACTAGTTGTTCTAAGGGCGGCCATCTCGACTTGGTCCCTTGCTACGTGGGTTGGGGCTGCCTTTGCCCTACTTCGACTGTGAAGGGTTTGCAGATCCAAACTCTCGTCATTTCTGCTTAAATTTATGCTCGATCTTGACAACGTATATACAAGCCATGCCCAAAGAGACAATGTCCAGGAAATCCATTTTTGTTTGAATGTATCTATGCAAACAACCATGGTATTTGAGAACCAAATGACGCTCAGAGTCTTTGATACCCAATTTGGTGCATAGGGTATGGAAAATATTGGTGAAATATGGTACCGTCTGGTCCCTTTCTTGACGTAGGGTGGTCCATCTGCTGTACTAGTCCTCGTAACTTCCAACAGGGTAGTATTGTTATTTAATGGCGTCCTAGAAGGAATCCCATGTAGGGGTCACCAAAAACATTGTAGATTCCTCCATGACCCTTTGGTTAGAGTAAGTATCCCACCAATATTTAACATGGGGAACAGCCTTAAGGAGTGCAAAAGTGATCTTTTCCCTATCAGAAAAATTGTGGACCGAAAAATATGCTTCGAGCAGATTCAACCATTTATCTACAACATCTGCATCTATTAGTCCTTCAAATAATGGAATATCAAAATTTACCTGTACCTTGAAGGGGGTTGCATGGACACTTGACGAAGATGCTTCTCCTGCGGGTAGCCGCCGAAGGATCTGCACAAAGTTATCCATCATTTTGTTCCTTTGTCGCGCAAGGGATTCCTTGAGAAACATTTTAATAGGATATCTTGCTCCATCATATTTATTTTCATCCCTCATGGGTTGTTGTTGGGCTCAGCGTGATCAATCTAGTAATGTCTCAATTGGTTCGAGTCCCAACTTCTTGTACCCAGATCTTGTAGGGGACATGCACGAAGAAAAATAAATGAAGAGCAGACTGATCTGATACCAATGATCCAGATTTAGGAGTAGAATGAACTGATTAACATACTGAATACAATAAACACAGAGATATGGAGAATAATGCAAATATCCAGTGAACAATATCTTCTATTAAATAATGAAATAGGTTGAAACTATAAAATTGCAGAACTGAAAACTTGCTCGAATGGTGGTAGCTATCTCTGAGAAGAGATGTGGCTGCTACGTGCATCCGTCTGAGTATAATGGATTACAATGTGGCTCCATAGGACTTTTTGATATTACTTATGAATGCCAAAACCCTAGACATTCAAAAACCCAACTCTAGAAGGTGAAACGCCAAAAGACATGTGGGCCCTATGGGTAAGTTGGTGTAATTTGGTACCTCAACTTTTTAGGGCCGTAAATTTTGCATACAACCTCGGTATTAGGCGCGTGATAGCCCATTGGAAAGGTATTTAAGAGAACTACAAATTCTTCCTTCAAACTCTAACTTTGTCAACTGTTTGATGGTGGTGAGCCAAAAAAACAATGTTTAAGGCCTCAAAACAGCCCTGAAAGTACAAAAGATGTGTTGACATGAAAACATACAAAATAAGCTAGTTGGATTAGGAGAGAGGCCACCTGTATCCACCTGAAGGATGTGTTGGGATTCATACAACCCCAAAAGTGTAGAACCCACAATTAAAAAGCAATACAAAACAATGTGTTGAACAAAAACAAACACGAGGAGCTAGTTGGAATAGGTGGGTGGCCACCAATATCCACCTGGATCAATCCTCCCTCCTTAGGAAGAAATGGTCTCCATTTCATTGAGTTCCCACATCAGGTGAGGAAACTTCTACTGGATTTGGCCTCGGGTGAGCTACTTGCCTTGGTGTAGGAGTTTCCCTACCTTGACAACCCGATAAAGTTGGATCCGTTGTTGGCGAGTTCCCTTGACCTATGTGTCCACGATTTGATCAGTGGATGCTTGTTCCATGCAATCAGGGTTGAGATCAGTTGGTGTCAGCTGTTCTAAGATATGAGAAGTGTCCAATAATGGTGGAAAATATGGCCGAAGGAGGTCCACATTGAATACTGGATGCAGACCAAGGAAGGGTGGAGTGTTGAGCTCAAAATAATTACTATCCACAACCTTGGTGATAGTGTAAGGCCCATAACGAAGTGGGAGAATATTCCAATGGGGCCTGATGGGACGCTCCTTCTGCAGATGTAACCAAAATTTGTCACCAACCTGAAACTGGTGTGGTACCCCATGTTGAGCATGGTGCTGCTTGTACTTAGCATTGGATTTCTGCAAAATATCCCGGTCCTGTTGGTGGATGTGCTTAATCCGCTCAATGAATCTGGTGGATTTTTCAATCGCAGATTGATCAAGGGAAGAGTCTCTCTATGTAGTGGCAAGAGGGAGTGCAACATCAATGGGCCCCAAGGGTTGGAATCCCAGACCCACCTGAAATGGGCTATGACCGGTGGAACTATGGAGAGCCCTGTTGTAACTGTGTTGGACATAGGGGAGACTCTCTTCCCATGTACGTGGATGCTTATAATTATACATGTGTAGGATGTGCACAATAATCTGATTGACAACCTCTATTTGGCCATTGGTTTGGGGGTGGAAAGCAGTGTATTTTGTGAGCTTGGTGTCCAAAAAAGACCAGAGACTCAACCAAAAGGTGTTGAGGAACCTGTTGTCTCGGTCAAAGATGATGGTATGTGGTATCCCAAAGTGGACCCACACTCGTTTGAAGAAGATATTGGAAGTATCTACCGTTGTGACATTCTTATTACAGGCTGTGAGGATGGCCATCTTCCAAAACTGATCAACGACCACAAACACATAGTCATTTCCTTGCTTGGTGGATGACAAGCCAGACATTTAATCCATTGAGATGGATTCCCAAGGATTCTATGGAATAGGAAGAGGGGTATATAAGCCTTGCTTCTTGATGGATGGCTTGGAAATGGCACAGGCAGTGCAAGATCTGATATACTTGCTGACGTCCTCTCAAAGTTTTGGCCAATAAAAACGTTTATCAAGAACAACCACAGTTTTCTCTATGCAAAAATGTCCTGCCACCCGAATGTAGTCGTCTTCCCAAATCAAATTTGCACGCTCAGTTGTAGGAACACAGAGATGGACCAGATGGCATAAGAGTCCATCTTGAATGTGAAAATCAATGATATTTGTGTTTGTACCCAAGAGCTGATATGTGGTGGCGAAGTATGGATCTTGCTGATAAAGTTGGTGCCACTCAGATGCTTCATGTCCACAAGAATGGAGCATAGTGGTGAGTGAAACCATAGGGGGCCGACTGAGGAAGTCAATGACATGATTGGATATACATGTCTTATACTTGATGTTGAGATGAAACTACTACAGGTAGGTGGACCAATTCTGATGGCAGTCGTTCTGCAATTTCCCCTATGTCTGTATGAATTGAAGAGGCTTGTGATCAATGTGTATGATCGTCTCTTTCCCCAGAATGTAATGTTTCCATTGAAGACATGATTGTACAATGGAATACATTTCCTTGTCATAGGTGGGGTATTTTTGGATAGTATCAAAGAGTGTCTCACTATGGTATACCACCAGATGCTCGTGTTGAGTGAGAATTGTGCCCACAACAGAGTCAAATGCATCAGTCTCAATTTCATGTGGTTGTTTCATATTGGGCAAGGAGAGTACTGGAGCTGACCGCTGCCCTTGGTCACCTGGCTGAGAGCCCATGCAATATGGGACAATTCCAACGCAAACCATCTGTAGAAGTTGGCTAGCCCCAGAAAGATTTGAAGCTCGATTAGTGTGGTCGGGGATGGCTAGTCACGGATGACTTGGATCTTAGCTGGATCAACATGTACCCCATGCTCATCAACAATGGAGCCCAAGTATTGGACCTTGTTCATGCCAAAAGAGCATTTTTCCAATTTGGAATACAACTTGTGCTACTGCAGAGTTCTCAAAACCTGCTAAATATGTTGCATGTGCTTTTCCCACGTTCTACTGAAGATGAGGATGCCATCCAAATATACCACCACAAAGGAGTTGGTGAAGGGTCTCAATACATAATCCATCAACCTCATGAAAGTGGCTAGTGCATTTTTTAAGCCAAAGGCATGACTAGCCATTTATAGAGACCTTCTTTAGACTTGAAGGTTGTCTTCCATACATCATTTGGTTTGATGGAAACACGGTGGTAGCCAGAATTTAGGTCAATCTTGTTGAAGAAATTTTCCCCCTTGAGTTGGTCAAGAAGGTCATCAATCCTGGGAATGGGGTAGCGGTTCCTGACTGTGATTTTGTTTAAGGCTCTGTAATCAATGTAGAGTTGCCAAGTCCCATCCTTCTTCTACACCAGTACAATCAGCCTTCTTCAAGGGGAGGAGCTAGGTCTGATGTGCCCCTTTTGAAGAAGCTCTCGGATTTGATGCCTGATTTATTCATTCTCCATTAGTGAGAACCAATAGATTGGTCCATTAGGTAGAGGTGTGCCAGGGGTCATATAATTTGGATGCTTGACTTAGCAGTGTGTCGGTACCCCCGTAGGTAAGGAGAAGATGTCTCTGTATTCTTCCAAGATCCTGTCCACTCGCTTCTGCTGCAAAGAGAGGCGTTGTGTAGAGGCCATAGATGTGGCAGTGACCTTCTTCTTACTATGAGCACGAATCAAAAAGAAGATGAACTTCCCGATCTGTGAAATGACCTTACTGCATTGCTTAGCAGAGATTAAAGAAATAGTAGTAGGTGACGCTATCTCCGGGATCCTGTACAATTGTCTACCCAAAGTAATAATAACACTATGGGGTCTAGAATCATACACAACATGGTGCTTCCACAAATATGGTTGTCCTAAAAGAACATCACAAACTTCAAGGGGAGAAATATCACACAGTACCTCATCTTTGAAAGGCTTGATGCTGTATGGAAGATGACACTGTTGGCTGACACAAATATCTCTTCCTTGGAGAAGCCAATAGATGGTGTAGGGTTGTGGGTGCAGTGTCATTGGCAGGTCCAGTCGCTTAACGACCTCTGATGAAATCAATTTCTTCTGACTACCATTGTCGACAATGAAATGAATCAAGCCCCCTTGACCCACATCTACGAGTGAAAGAGGCGCTCCCCTTCCTTTGGTTCTTCTATCTCACTTGGCCAGAATTTGGTGGTAGAGACAGTGGCACTGGGTTCAACATCGATAATATGCTTCCATCCTTCAGGATTTTACTTGGAATCAGAATCAGCCTCTAACTCGGAAACCTTCAGCTCGACCATGAGGGACTGTTTGGAACTACATTCTTCAGTGTTGTGCCAAGGACTTTTATGGTACTCACACCATTTTCCTGTGTCCTTCTTCATCTTCTCATTGTCGTTCTTGTGTTGTGGCTTGGACTGGTTGTCTCGAGGGAGGACATCTCAACTTGGTCCCTTTTTGTGTGGGTTGGGACTGCCTTTTCCCTGCTTCGACTGTGAAGGGTTTGCAGATCGAAACTATCGTCGTTTTTTCTTAAATTTTTGCTCAATATTGACAACATATCTATATGCCGTGCCCAAAGAGGTGATGTCCAGGAAATTCGTTTCTATTTGAATGTGTCTATGCAAACAACCATGGTATTTGAGCACTAGATGACGCTCAGAGTATTTGATACCCAATTTGGTGCGAAGGGTATGGAAAATATTGGTGAAATCTGGTACTGTCTGGTCCCTTTCTAGACGTAGGGTGGTCCATCTGGTGTACTGGTCGTTGTAGCTTCCAATAGGGTAGTATTATTATTTAATGGAGTCCCGGAAGGAATCCCATGTAGGGGCCACCAAAAAAATTTTAGATTCCTCCACGATCCTTTGCTCAGAGTAAGTATCCCACCAGTCTTTAACATGGGGAACAACCTTGAGGAGTGCAAAAGTGATCTTTTCCCTATCGGAAAATTTGTGGACCAAAAAATATCCTTCGAGTAGATTCAACCATTTATCTACAACATCCACATCTATCGGTCCTTCAAATAATGAAATATCAAAATTTACTTGTACCTTGAAGGGGGTTTCATGGCCACTTGATGAAGATGCTTCTCCTGTGGGCAATCGTCGAAGGATCTGCGGGAAGTTGTCCATCATTTCATTCCTTTGTCGCACGAGGGTTTCATCGAGCAAAATTTTAATAGGATATCCTGCTCCATCATATTTCTTTTCATCCCCCGTGGGTTTTTTTTGGGCTCGGTGTAACCGATCTGGTACTGGCTCGATTGGTTTCAGTCCCAACTTCTTGTACCCAGATCTTGTCGGGGACATGCACGGAGAAAAATAAATGAAGAGCAAAACGCTCTGATACCACTGATCCAAATTTAGGAGCGGAACGAACTGATTAAAAGAATGAATACAATAAACACAGAGATATGGATAATAACACAAATATCTAGTGAACAATATCTTCTATTAAATAATGAAATAGGTTGAAATTGTAAAACTGCAGAATTGAAAACTTGCTCGAATGGTGGTAGCTATCTCTGAGGAGAGATGTGGCTACTACATGCATCCGTCTGAGCATAATGGATTACAATGAGGCTCCATAGGCATTTTTGATATTAATCATGAATTCAAAAACCCTATATATCCAAAAACCTAACCCTAGAAGGTGAAACACCAAAAGTCATGTGGGCCCTATGGGTAAGTTGGTGTAATTTGGTACCTCAACTTCCCAGGGCCGTAACTTTTGCATACGACCTCCGTTTTAGGCACGTGGTAGCCCGTTGGAAAGGTATTTCAGAGAGCTACATATTCTTTCATCAAACTTTGACTTTGTCTACAATTTGAATGTGGCAATCCAAAAAACAATGTTTAGGGCCTCAAAACGGCCTTGGAATTACAACAAGATGTGCTAACATGAAAACATACAAAATAATCCAGTTGGATTAGGAGAGAGGCAAACCGTATCAACTTGGAGGATGTGTGGTTATTTAGACAGCCCTAGAAGTGTAGAACCCATAATTACAAAGCAGTACAGAATAACGTGTTGAACAAAAACGGACACGAGGATCCAATTGGAATAGGTGAGTGGCCACCAATATCCACCTGGATCACTTTATGAATTTATCCATAAACAAAGCGATGTACATGCTTACATTTATTGAATATTTCTCACGATACACTTGGGTGTATTTTCTCAAGCAGAAATCCGAAGTTTTTGAACATCTCAAAGAATTCAAAGCACATGCAGAGACTCAGTCTCAGAGAAATATCAAAATCCTATGCATAGACAATGGGGGGGAATATGTGAACCGATATTTCCAACATCTTTGTTTAGAGGTAGATATGCAACTGTAGTACACAATACCTTACACTTCGCAACAAAACAAAGTAGCTGAGAAGAAGAATAGATCCCTCAAGGATATGTACACTTGCATGTTGCATGTAAGATATTTATCGCCCAAGATTTGGGATGAGGCACTTAACTGTGCTAACCACATTCAAAAAATATCTCCTCATAGATCTATAAAGGATTGAACTCCATTTGATGCATGGAGCGACAACAAACTAGAAATCACCCACTTCCAAATATTTGGATCACACACATGGGCCCACATACCCTCTGAAAAGAGGAAAACATTAGATTTGTAGAGTACTGCATGCATATTCGTTAGATATCCAGATGGTGTGAAGGAGTACAAGTTACTTGATCCATTTACTGATAGGCTCACCATTGGGTGCAATGTTCAGTTAGAGGAAACTCCCTTGCATGCACCATTGGATCCACATGTAGAGACCTCTGTACCACTTCCTGTACCAAACATCAGTGATGATGAGTCCACTCACTCATATCATGATTCAGATCTAAGTCCCAAATATGATTTAGAATATGATGAGCATGCCAATGATCAACATACAGATGTTGAGCCACCATTGATTCTCAAGTGGGCATAGAAAAACCTACATGCAAAAAGAGACCTTGTGGGGGATCCAACATATCAGAGGAGGACTATGTCTCAATTTGAGGATCCTCCTCATGCACTCAAAACTATCGAACTGGTGATTCCCATGCATTTCTATATGATTCTATTTTTTGATCCAGATAGCTATGCAAAGGATGAAAATAATCCCCTATGGGAAGTCATTATGCATGAGGAGTACAAATCTCTCCTCGAGAACTAGACCTGGGATTTGGTTTTTCTTCCTTCAGACAAGAAGCTTGTCAGATGCAGATAGGTCTATAGGACCAAGAAGGAAACATATGAACATGTGACTAGGTATATTGAAATATTGGCTGCCAAAGGTTTTCAATAGATCCATAGGATAAACTATGAAGATACCTTTTCTCTAGTAGAAAAGATGGACTCCATCCAATTGGCCCTTTCCATTACAACATCCAGGGGGTGGGAATTTCACCAGATGGACGTGAATAATTCCTTTCTTCGTGGGGATCTCCTAGAGGATATTTACATGGAACAACGATAGGGGTTCATACAAAACTCATCCTTAGTATGTCGACTGAAAAATTCTCTCTATGGACTCAAGCAAACAGCTAAAGCATGGTATGCGAAGATGGATGCTTATTTGTTTTCTCAACATTTTGTTAGATGTAAATCAGATCTAAACGGCTACATATTGAGAACCTCAAACTCCTTATTGATCCTAGTTCTCTATGTTGATGACCTTTTGATCACAGAAATTTCAACGTCAACAATTGTTGCGGTCAAAGACATTATGCACGATAGGTTCTCTATGATGGAAATGGGTCCACTACACTATTTCCTTGGTCTCGAGATCAGTCAAGATGCTTCAGGCACCAAGCTATCTAAAACTAAGTATGTGAGGGATCTCTTGGTTAGATTCCACATGATTGACTGCAAGTTGACGACCACACCCTTTCTGTCTAGGGTACATATTGAGGATGGCGGGGATACACCAATGGTGGATATCACCTTGTATCGACAGATTGTGGGGATCCTTCTATACCTCACTCACACTTGACTGAATCTATCATATGCAGTAGGGAAAGTTTCCAGGTACATGTAGGAGCCGCATGAGCTACACTAGAAGGATTCTAAGCACATCCTCAGATATTCTTAGGGCACCACCGATTATGGGATCCACTATGCAGTAGGTTGTGCATTGGATCTCATGGGCTTCACCGAGTCTGATTGGGTTGGAAATAACATAGATCACAAGTCCACTTCTGGGTACATGCTTAGTTTGGGTTCCGATCCCATCTGTTGGCAGAGAAAAATCAATCACTATTTCTCTATCATCAACAAAAGTCGAGTACCAAGGAGAAGTCAACATCACTATTCAAGAAATTTGGCTTAAGAACTTCCTCATTGAGCTTGGCATCTAGATCCACCATTCAAATGTCATTTGGTGTGACAATTAGAGTACTCTCAAGTTTTGAAGATATCTAGTGCAACGACAATGGACCAAACACATCGAGATCCATATGCATTACATCAGAGAGTTGGTACATGACATGATCATCGATTTGTAGTATTGTCCATTTGCTAAACAGACTGTAGACATCTTCACCAAAAAAATTATTGAGCATAAGTTCCAATTCCTACATGATCGTATTTGAGTGAATGACACAACTGCTTAGCAACTATCTTTCCTTCTTCATTTTTGATGCATTGTACTTTGAGGGAGGGTTTTTCCCGCAAGGTTTTCCATTTTTCCTCTATTTTTTAGTGTTTCATTCTTATATGCATTGTACAATGGGTACTTAACATGGCCTTGGTTGTCGAGACCCATTCATAATGTACACTGATCTAAAAATGAAGAAGACTTGAAAATCTTGAAATTAATGCAATGTAAATGTTATGGTTTTAAAGCAAATGGATCAATTTTGTAACACATAAATTAAGGGATTACTCATGGTAAATACACATAGACAACATCATAATCAATTAACATAAGCACATAAACACAACAATTGATAAAGGAGTTCACCCCTCTCTTGGGCTACATCTCCTGGTCCAGCTTCCTATGGATCATTATTATTAATTTCTCAAAGTGCTCAAAAACATGGCTTACAATGTTCAAACTGACCAACTGATTGCTCCAATGGTTTCAGAGCATCCAAAAACCCCTAGCTGGGCTTTTTCGGCACCTCAATCGGTCAAAAAACGAAGAAGTTAGGCCTCCTGGAAGTCCCCCCTTCAAGCTTTCTGTCTCTGCATCTACAAAACGCACCCTTGTCAAATGAACCTGGCACACACGCAATATATAGCGTAAAAACCCAGCACCGGGCACAACCGCGCCAACGGTGCAAACTGTAGGACGGTTATGGGCATGCCAGCCCCTAACTGCCTAGAACCTAGGCACATGGGAAGTTACAATATGACCTCGGGCTTTAAAACCAAACCATTTTCCAACCGTTTGAAACTTAAGCCCCTCCACACGCTTCGTATGGTCACATGTATAAAGGCACACAACCGGGGGCGCCTGCGCATAAAGGTTATAACATGGTCATATGTATTGAAACATGAAACCACGGGCTATGTGTTTAAAATCCCCGCTCCAACCGTTGAGTGCATATGGTATATGTCATGGGCATATGCAAAAACAAATGACTGCGGGCCGGGGCTAAGCCCCGGCCCGACCCCCCGCCAATGGTCACATAAAGTAAATTTAAATACATATAAACTTATATATATTACAAGGCACAACGTGTGACCCATTGGTCGGTCGGAGTTTGTGAAAGCTATATGCAGTGGGGAGGTCCGAGGGTCGAACCCCACGGACTCCAATACATTTTAATAAATAAAACAAGCAACCAATACCGGGGTGCCACGTGGCAGCCCATGACTGGGCCACATGGCACCCAATCACTTGCCCCAAACAGTGCCATGTGTCGACTTCCCATTCGACCAATTGTCAACCAATAGATGATTTCCACATCATCATACGGTTGTACGACCCTGCCACATCATCCTGTACAGACTATACGGACTGTACAGTCAGCATCATTTTTTTTGCCTGTTTGACTTTATGAACAGATTGCGATATCTCTCTCTCCCGATGTCCGTTTGAGACGAAACGAGTTGCGTTGGGTTTGCAATGACGAGGCCTACGCTCTCATCTGGTTTGAAGCGATTCTGAGCACTTTGAATTTTTGAGCAAAATTTGATCCCCTGATCACACCTCCCCATTGGGAAGCTTTTGGACCTCCAAAAGACTATTTTCAGTCTATGTGAAGATGAGGGTATAGTTCCCTCACCCTTCCAACCTCAATCCACTTAGCTTTTCTTGGATTAGTCCCTTTAAGACCAACTCGAAGATACTCCACATTGCCTCGTTTTGAAGTTCACATTCTCCTGTCAAGGATGGTGTCTTTCTGCAGTTCTGTAAGATACTCTAGAGAAAAATCATCTATGGAAGGAATATGAACATGCTCTCCTTGATCATCAATCAATGGAGGCTCATAGAAATTCAAATTCTCAACATTAACAACTGCATACATCTGCATATAAGGAGGCAAATCTAAATGAAAAGCATTGTTACCAATCTTGTCGATAATCTTGAAAGGACCATATCGAATTGGTT
>JZKD02S2150811.1:343943-355971 GCA_000966675.3 Picea glauca
GACCAATACCATCACAATTAAAACAAATTAAAGGAAACTTACCTCTATACCTACCATTGGTTCCCTTGTTCAGTCTTTTGACGAAGTTGGCCACTTCTTCATCATCTTCCGAGACATCGTTGTTGCTGCTATATTCTTCTTGCTCCTTTTTATTTTGCTTTGATGTTTTGGATGCTTTGAAGGCTACTTCTTTTACATCTGGATTTTCCTGTTTAGTTGTCATTTCATATGATGTGAAGATTCCATGCAGTTCATCCATGCTTATTGAGTTTAGATCTGATCTTTCTTCTAGTATTGATATCTTAGGGTTGAATCTCATAGGAAGAGATCTTAGTACCTTTTGAACAATTACAAATTCTTCAATTTCTTCTCCCAATCCTATGATTGCATTCATTGTTTCGTCAACTCTTAAGAAGTAGGCTGCAATATTCTCATCTTCCTTCATTTTTAGTTGTTCGAACTGACCTTTGTAAGTTTGAAGTTTTTCTACTTTGACTTTTGTATCTCCTTCATAAATATTTCGAAGCTTGTCCCAAATCTCTTTGGCGGATTTACAATGTGAAACTTTGGTGAATATTGTTTCACTAAGACCATTCAAAAGTGCATTTGTAGCTTTGGAATTATTCTTACCAAGTTTCATTGCTTTTTCATTTGTTGGTGGAACTGTTGGTATTGTGTATATATGTCTTCATCCTTATGCTCCAAAAAGCATACTTCTGTCCATCAAAGTGTGGTATTCCATTTTTATATGAGCTGGTACTCTCCATGATCTACCTTTCAGTGGTTGAACTGATTTCTAAAGGAACTTGCTCTGATACCAATTGTTGGATTACTGAGAAGGGGGGTGAATCAGTAATAGCGTAATTATAATCATTTTTCTCCAAATAATCCAAGTGTTATATAAATGTAGAATTATTATCCAATAATGAGCAATAAGAAATGAAAAATCACACACATACACAGTACACCAGTGTTTTACGTGGAAACCCAAATCGGGAGAAAACCACGGAATGCTTTATCTTATATGTCTTGAAGAATTACATTCATTGGAAGCACCAACTTCCTTTGTTTTCTAGCTGCAACTGGAAGGAGGCTCCAACCCCCTAGTTTCTCAGGCCACAACCTGAGGGAAGCTCCAACTCCCCAATTCTATGGCTACAACCAGAAGGAGGCTACAACCCCCTATGTTCTCCGGCTAAACCAGAAGGTGGCTACAACCACCTGTCCTTTCCCCGTCCAACCACCCTGAAGTAGAAGTAGAATGATGAAACCACTGTCACACTATCACTGTGAGATATACCGCTGTAAACATGTACCAATAAACCTGAACCATGCACCAACCTGTACCAAACAATCTGTAATCAACCTGTACCATAAACAACTGCAACCAACCATGTACCAAGTATGTACCAATCATGTGTAAAGTACTCATAAACTATGACTCATCAATATGTACCATCATCATCAACTATACACCTCATGTATGTGCCAAATCATCAACTACTTGTCTCAACCATGTACCCAACTTGTACCTCAACCAAAATCCCTCATCAATTTCATCATCCTAATATGATTTGTAACTTTGTAATAGACCTGGTGTATATGATCACATACATACAAACCTTCCTTAACTTTAACAACAAGAGACTAGCATTTTCATCAAATGTTTCTTTAGTCTCACAAGACTAGTTTTGGATTAGTCAACAACCCTAACTTGAAATAATTATAACTTTGTACCTGTAATGAATAAAGATATGAAACTAATACACAATGTTCTTCAGTGTGTTTTATACAATTCCTCCAGGTTTCACTACTTGTAACCTCTCATAAAATGAATTAAGGCAAAAATGGCACACCTTGTTGAATTATGGCTTATTCTCGAGAGCAACCTTGTAGAGCGTGCCCCACATAGAATATTTGTTGAATTGATCTGAAACTGTTAAAAAACATACTACAGTCTGTAATATAACCAACACATTTTGTATTACTAAATTTGGATTTGTTATGAAGAATTTATGACGTTTTTACCTGAAACAGCTTCTTTTGACTAGTTTCAAGACTAGCCACAAACCCTATTTTCCATGGAGTGTAACTCCAAAAATAAAAGCTAAATTTTTTACCACAGATACTTGGATATGTTTCCTCAATGGAATAGAAATTTCACGGTCTGAATCATTCTAGAAAAAAAATTATTGTGAAAATGGTCAGATGACCTGAAATAAACATACCTTAGAAAGCATCATCAAAAGAATTTATCCTTCCTTGAATTTCGGCCTTCTTTTCTTCACTTTCCTCATAAATTTGGCTTAGATATCCTTTGGTTACCTCAGAAAACTATAGGTATTCAATATTCTCAAGTGTGTCTTAAATGAGAGAGCCTTTCCTCTTATTTATACTCTCCAAGTAGCTTCCTTAAAAACATCGTCTAGGTCACTTTTCCCACTTTCCTTATTTTAGGGTTAACCCACTTCTAATTTATCCATTAAATTTATTATTGAATTAATTTATTTTGTATTCAATTTGAATTATAGTACACTCATCACTTCTCTTTATTATTTACCTTTTAAAATCTCTTAAACCACTTTGACTACTTTGACATTTTGGGGCTTCTAGATGACATATGATGGTCCTCCAACTTCGTAAAGCCATAACTCTCAAACCATGAGGATTTATGTGACGTTCCACATACCAACAACAATGGAATGACATGTATTATCCATATAGAATAGTATTAGCTGAAAATATATCAAAACTCATACGGTTATCCATCAATCAAACTTGGGTCCATTACCCAAACCTGGGTTCTCCAACTTCTCATGGCCATAACTCTCTAACCATTAGGAGTTGTGTGAAGTTCCACATACCACTGGAAATGGCGTGAAAATCACTATACATATAGGATAGTTTCACTGAAAAATTCACTGGCATTCAACTCATTATTCCACAAATAATCATGGGTTCTCTAACCATACTTCTAGGATAACTCAATCCACAAAGCGTCTTCCCGTGAGGGCTTTCACCATAAGGGGACCACTTTGGAGTTCATCCATTTCTACTTATTATCAACCATGACAAGACAATAACGAGTCATTTTTACATCAAACAATATTGGGTCCATTACCCAACCTTTGTGCTACAGGGCTTTCTTCAAGGGTTGAAATCAATGACAACCAACCTTAATCAACAGAGAGGTATCTTTTATCCCTTATATTTTTATTGTCTTATAAAAAAAGTAAAGGGACACATAATTTTATAATAAATGTTGGGCATAGATTAGACCTTAGAAAAAGAGATAGTCTCAATTAGACTGCCATAATTCAACATGAAAAATAAGAGAGGTAGATTAAGTAAGGGCTATTATGTCATCATCTATATCTATACTTGACAGTAGCATGATGCACAGTCAAAGTCCTATCACCTATTTTAATCCCATTAAGGTTAGCACATGCTATGTTGTCACTTGACATAACGCCTTTGGACATCTATGACATTTTTCATGGACAACTATTATTGTGGGAGAGCCATGGACTATTATATTCGAAACATCTTTGCATTGTTTCAAACATTAACGATAAGTGATTTTGTATTATTGAGGTAAAATTAACATTGAAAGGCTCCTAAATTTCAGCTAAATAGTGTCGCAAGATCACCTGTAGAAATTTATTTTGTTAACAATTCAACCAACAATTGTTCAATTGATTATTGCACCAATGCAAGTTTCCTTTGTTATGAAACTAGGGTAGAAAAAGAAACTTAATACATTTATGGAGGAATAGAATGACATTCAAGGACCCCACAAGAGTATCTCTATAGTTGTCAAGTCCAACATCACATATATTTGGTACTTGGAAACTTGTTGTTCAACAAAAACCTGTATTACAAATCCATTCTAGAAAAAGAGAAAAAATAGTGCTAGATTTAAGATATCTTGCTAAAAGGACACATCAAGCTAAGTGCTTTGGCTTGTGGAAGTCCCATTCCACCTGAAACAAAGAAAGATGCTACATAGCACCTCTACAGTGACTATTGTGCCCTCAACAAAATTATAGTCAATGATAGATATCCAATCTCGTATATTGAAGACCTTCTAGACACATTGAAGGGAGTCGAGATATTTTACCAAGATTGACTAAGTTTCACTACCATCAAGTTTAAACCAACACTTTATATGTTTGGAACATTAGATTCAAAGCAAGATTTAAACTTTTGAGTGGTTGGTGATACCCTTTGGCATAACAAAGGCACCAACAAAATCCATGCAGTTGATGAACAATGTTTTGCACCCATTTATAGATAAATTCATTGTGGTCTACCTCAACGATGTTCTTATCTTCAATAAGACATGAGATGAACACTTCCAATGTATTGTGCAAGTCTTTCAAACTTTGCACCAACATAAGTTCTTTTATAACCTAGAGAAATAAGCATTTTCCATGAAGTACATACTATACCTTGGCTTCATTACTGATTAAACAAGTGTGCATGTGGATCCAAAGAAAATACAGGCCATCCACAATTGGCCTACCCCAACCAACATCAACAAATTATGAAGATTCCTCTACTTGGCACAATTTTACAGGGGATTTTTCTCGGGTTTCCTTTGATTTTACACATCCCCTGCATCAGATCTTGCACGAGAATACCAAAGAAACTCATTTTCAAATAGAATCACATGTAACAAAAATTATTTGAAGAAGTTAAGGTGCCCTATGCTAGTCTTAAGCCTACTTAATCTCCATTAGGAATTTGAGAATCAAGCCAACACCTCTTAGTATGCACTTGGCATTGTTCACATCCACCATGGACACCCAATCACATACCATTCAAAAACATTCATTGATGTTATCCACAACTATTCAACCTACAATCATGAGTTCTATGTGATTGTTTAACATGTCAAAAAATGGTGATAATACATACTGGGTAAGGAGATTTGTTTTCATTCCAACCATAAGCCTTTGCAGATTGTGCTAACACAGAGTAAGTTGCAGAGCACACAATGACTTAAATGAATTGCATGCTACTGTAGTTTCACCTAGTAATCAAGCACAAGTGTGAATTATCCAACTGTGCAACAAAATAGAGTAAACCACCAATGAGCACATTTCTAGTCGTTTTGGACATGTGCACATCAGATCGTGATTAGTGGCATCAATACACCGAAAAACACCATTTTCATACATCTATGCAGATCATAACTCTAGGCAATCTAGTGGAAATTTATAGTTGTGCAACAACTTGTATTTCCATGTAAATTTGTGTGTACTGGAAAGGGAAAATGCAACAAGCTAATCTAGGAATAACTTATCCCAATTCAAGAGGTCACTTTGAGATACATAAGGTTCTCATAGTTTTTTAGAAACACTTCTATTGGTCTCACCCATATGCAAACATGGATAAATACATGAAGGCATGTGTTTCTTGCACAATAAAAAACTGGCCAATATGAAGTAGGGACTGTATACATCTCTATTCAATCCCAGGCAGCCACGAGAGTCTATCTTTGTGAATTTTCTAATAGGCCTACCAACAACATGCAAAAACCATGATGCAGTGTCTATTGTCATTGATAGGTTCTCGAAGATGGTAGTACTTGCACCTTGCAAGAAAATTGACTTTACAAAAGGCATAACAAAGTTTTTTTTGCACACATATGGGTCAACTTTGGAGCACCAACATACATTGTGTCATACCATGAACTTAATTTCATCAACAATTTTTGGAAATCACTCTAGAACATGTTAGACACAAGGATTGATATGTCCATAGTCTTTCACCTGCAAAATGATGGGAAAGAAAAATTGTGGACCAAACTATTGTTTACCCACTGTGCATGTACAATCATAGGCACACTCACATTTGGGATGACAAACTTGCTTTAATTTAGCACAATTACAACATAGCTTAGCACAACTCCACACAATGCAGTGATTTAGAAGTCTGATATGAATATCAACCCACAATGTTAATCAATGATGCATTCCCTATGCCCATAATTGTAGGCACTTTTGCATCGGTGAAAAAAGAAATCGATAAAGAAACACAGTTCATTGAACAAATATAGAGTGTTCAACACCAATTTCAAGACATTCTAATGTAGGCAAATGATAAGTACAAGAAGTTCCATGCCAAGCACCGTGTCCCGTGAAAATTCTCAGTTGGAGGGGAATAAGATTTGGCTTCACATCCAAAAGGAGCAATTTAAAGGCCAACATCACAACCTACACCCACTAAAATACAGAGCATACACCATCACTGAGAAATGAGGCGACTACGATTTCAAGCTTGATTTCCCAGTTTATCTCAGTCTTCATCCAGTTTTAAACATTGATCTCCTACAAAATTCTCCATTACTTGAGTGGAGTGTTATGTACCCTAAGCCTCTAGTCAACATTAATTTTGAGTTTATCATGTTGATATAATCAACACTTTAACAAGTGCACTAGAATTTTCCCCTGTTTTTATCTACTGTAATGGGAATTTATTCTTCTAGGACCCTCACAAATGCAATGGGGAATATTTATTTTTGAGGGAAATTTATTTATGTTCTATGTATGGAATTCTTGTGCAAGTCTGTTTTATCTATAATATGTCTGCAATTTTTCTAGTGTTCCTTCAAAGGTTCTGAGCCAATTTCCTTTATATCTGGAAGCCTTGTGAACTGTTCATCGATTCCATATCTATTATAGAATGTGTGAAAAGGCTCAAATTTGAACATGAACTATCCTTCAACATCCACCATACAAATGATTTTACCTCTATGTGTTGACATAGCATATTCTACTTCAGGATTCAAATCTGAATCTCTACAATGTAACTAATGTCCATAGTGACCTGGTGAAATCATTGTGAATTTATGAGATAATATATAAGGAATTAATTTTAAATTCAACTCCCCTTCACACTTTAATTTTGTATGTGGCAACATTAAGCATTGAATCTGATGCCCTAATTTTCCCTCCAAGGGTTTTCAATTCATGGTGTGAATCTGTCTATGTTCGTTAAAGCTTTATTACAGTGAATGATTGCCTTAGCTCTTTTTACTTTTAGTATGTATTTTATATGAAGATCGACAGTTGGAGGGTATCCTTTAACTTTGTAGTCAAGCAGTCCATATTGTGGTCAAGCATTCTATGTTTTGATTCACAAGCCACCTTTGACCACGTTATGCTCAGTGAAATTTAGTGTGCATATTGATATTGAAAGTCAATTTAGTTAACATGAGAACATAATATAAATAGAATTTGTGCTTCTAAGTTTGTAGTGGAAAGAAGATAAATAAATTATGTAAATATTCGATGATATTGGTTGTTGGTTGAGATTGTTATTTGAATTTATAGAGCGGTTGGTTAAAAGAAAGACTATATATGCCTGGAAAATCAACTCAAAAGTGTTAATAGACTGTACAGATCACTATACTATTGTATAGATCATGTATGTTGAGCTCTACCTGTCACTAGTGAGATGAATGTGGGCCAAGACCTATATAATAGTGAATAAACACTGTAGAAATTCATTGTAGTATTCAAACGCTATGTCATATTTCACACTTGAAAATCAAGCTAGATTAGTCAGGAAAAATGTCGACTTGGTTAAACAATCTCCCAACCTGAAAAGTATATGCAATAACAGAGGAATGGATTTACCAATCGACACAGTAATGAAATATTATCTACAGTTTTAGATTTTGGGAACATTTTTGTTGATAGTAGACATATTTTTTGTTCTCTGTTATATATGCCTGTGACCCTAGGACCTGTGTACACCTGTGCATAGGAATGCTCAATACTTGGTAATATGTTTGGAGTAGCCTTACTGGTTTTATTTATTGTATGATGTTATTAATTAAATGTCAATCCCATACCCTCATACATGATAGAATTCGATGAAAATATTGCAATTTTTCCAAACTCTGAAATGGTGAAAAATGTTGATCACATCGCTGACATAGATTTTGTGCCAATAGTATAACTGTATAAGTCTTGCAGTACCTGTAGAGTTATGCATGGCATGAATCCTTTAAAGACTATAGTCTTGAAGAAGGATTGTGGTATAATTTAGCGATGTTTGTTTTAAAAGGAGAGTTACAAATAAAGTTTATTTAGGAAGCTCGTAGCTTTGAAGTTGGACACTTTGGAGTGATCAAAATCTTGGATAATTTTTTAAGCTAGTATTAGCTGCAGATGCAAGTTGATGTGGAGAAATTTGTATCTGGTTGTTTGCTATGCAGTAATTCAAAGCCAAATATTGGGAGTTGAGCTTTTAATCTCCACATCCTATTTGGTAATCATAACCGGTAAAGGCCCTAGGCACTGTTAATAGGCATTGTTTATAGATCCCATGAGATGGGAATTTCTTTCCCTACTTGAAATAGTGTAACTGGGCAATAAGCAGGAAAACACTTCTTCAAATTTCATTTGTGTATTGGTACATTTTGTGATGCATAATATTATTTTTGACTGAGATAGTATAGTCTTAAGCATCTTTGGGACTACCCTATGGGTTTATGGATACATACTTGAAGAAAAGTACAACTTTCTTGCATCAGTTCAAACGGGTAGCCAGGTAGAAGAAACGTACTCGATATTGAAACTATTGTTTCTTCTTTGACAACTTAAATGAAGTTGGATGTAAATTATTGGCAGATTTCCACTACAAGGGAATAGGTAATGAAGTATTGAGTGGAGGAAAGGTTCATTCTAATATGACAATGATTTAGAAACAATGTAGAAGATATATGTTGATAACTATTTTTTCTTCTTGTTATAATTGGTTGAAAAAAAAAAGCATTCATAGTGTGTTCTGTACTTTCACAAACTGCAGTTAATCTATAAGAAAAATTTTATGGTTTTAAAATGAAATATTCAGTTGATAATTTTCGTTGATGCAAGGTACGTGATCAATTGTTTTTTTAAAAACACACCTAAGGAAGTTACAAAAAAAATGTGATCAGGTGAAACTGCAATATCATTGACAACTAATTGATTCTCCTAAAGATGTGCAACTAGAATTCCCTGGGGTCATCATGTGCCATCGGGAACAAATGTTCGAGAATAAGAAGACAACATCATTTCTTCAGATGATGATGGGGAACCTGCAACTTGATCAACTGATAATGAGAAGCTTTTATCAACAATGTACAAAAGAGTTGTATCTTCATTCATGTGTGTTCTTGCAGCTCCATTTCTAATGACCTTACTAACTAGTTTTGGAGCAACAAAGATGACATTCAACATAGAACCAGTAAACATTTTGGGTGGGAAATAACCTGTCATAATAAGTGATCTGTGCATTAGCTTTGCATAAGGCATGGAAGAAGCTCTTTTCAACATAGTTGCTTTTTTTTTTGGCTTGATCCATTTTATTTTTGCTTATTCTTTAACTGCACAAGTAGTATGTCTCTTGTGCCACAATATTTAGCCAACCTTGCTTCATGTAGCCATTCTTGTTGTTTAACCTCATCTAATGCTTTTTTTGTATTGCTTCTTTTAGTTCTTGTATTTCTTCTTGGAGTTACTGTGAAATAAATATTTACATGTAGCCCCAACATTTGACAAACTAATTTACACACCAGTCCAAGAGTGGAAGCCTTGATATTCTCCTTTGAAATGGTCAGTGCTTTATGAACCATGGAAACAGATAAACATTCTTGCCTAAATGAAATAGTGCTACTGCATTCATTTTCAAACCTTCACTGTCCAACATACCATCCTTTTCCAAGTTTTCACACTTATTAACAACATTTTTTGCTTTTCCTTCCTAGCAAAGGGCTTGAGCTAGATTAAATGATACATCATAGTAAGATAACCTGCAATCTTTCCAGAACCAAGAGTATTTTGATATGTGTGTGGCTCACAAATTCTGGTACTTGTTCTTTTATAAGCTTCAACTTCTCTTTGGAACCTGTCTTGTTGATGCCACTTAGCCATGATTACAAGGCATCTTCTGTGACTTGCAACAACTCAATATATGTCTGTGATACATTCACATAATCAGAATGAGCTCTCTCCAAAACCCTCCCCATGTTGTCAGAACTATAAAGTAGAGTCAATATTGTTAATTCCATTAATGCCTATTATCACCATCATATATCTATTGTCAATTTCAATGCCAACCAACAACAGTGTCTCTCATCTATTTGACATCAATGCAAATGCCATCAATGTCAGCTTGTATTACCATATTGCCAACATAGAAGAGATGACGGAAAACACGATATTGAAATGTGTGCAATAAAAGATTGGCACAACAAAATTTGAAGCACAAGTGCGACGAGAGAGAAAAAGTGAAAAAGAGAAAAGCACATAATAGGTAAAGCAGTGCATGGTGAGTGATGTAAGTGATTTTGAGCTTAGAAAGAAACACATGATATATGCAATGAGTGCTCATGACTAGGAGCACGCCATCAAAAGATGAAAGATCAAAAAGGTAGATGAAGCAACTACTAAGGATCAAGGGCACCAAAGGAAGATGAAGAGTGATGGCGTTGAAGTGTCATGGAGGCATGTGAAGAGTTTGTTGAAGCTAAACAATCAAAAAACATGGGAATAAATATGATAGAAACAATTAGGATTGGTTAGCCACACTAAGCATAGTGTTAGAGTATACAATAGAGGAAGAATAGACGGTTGAGATATAAGTTGAATCTATACAAGAATTATGTATGTTTAGTGTGAACATGATAGGCATATTCCCCTATAGTTGTAATCTAGTTCTTTGTGTTGCCTGAATGTTTGTGTGACCCATAAGAGTTTGTGTAGTGCATTCTTGTTCTAACTTGTGTTGTAGATCACTATCTAAGATCCCTATCCACTATGATTAAAAATCATGGATGAGGTATGCCTCAGAGAAACATGGACTGATACTGAAAGAGGAAAATAAATTAGCTGTCAGCAGGTGCAATTCTTACATATTAGTTGGAAGGCCATTGGAAAACATCAATAACTACACGATATCCTTAGAGGAGGCAGAGGAGTTGGAGCATTCCACACTTTGATACAACCACAAAAGAATGGAAAAGGGAATTGTTTTCATCAAAGCATGGAACCCATGATCAAAACAGATGATTAACTCTCAAGGTGGGCAAGCTTTGATTGTAGTTACTCATGATAGTTTGCTTGCTGGAAATTTAATAACTTCCAACCATATATTTGTTGATAAATTCCATATGCAACAGTTCCAATTGTTCTCTTCTTCACAAGTACCAATGCCAACAATTGTAAAAGTTCCTATGCTAAGAAGTCCTCTCTGGACTGGCAAGTAGTTATTTAGCATGGTTTTACCAACAGGTTTGAACTACACAAATTTGAGAAAAGAAAGTAGTTGCTTGCATGTTATTGGTTTATGCCCCTAGAACATATTATGGTCTCCAATTATGGGTTATTGATGTACCATGGTTGATATTGGAGCACTGTTTATATTGTGTCATATCTTAGTGCTATGGTGACACACTTAGTGCATTGGTTTATTACTAAGTGGGAGTGTTCTACATGTTCTTTTGTTGTGATGTTATAGTCATTACATGATAATTGACCATGTGTATGTGTATGAGGTGTTCCAATGATTTTAATGTCAATAAACAAGTCGAAGCAATGAAAATAAGCCCCGGAACACTAGCCATAAATGGACTGGGATGCAAGGCGTTGAGCCACAATAAGAATGAAGATGCAATACAATATATAACAACAATGCTTTGAGTGAGAGAGAGTATTAATTGAGAGTTTGTATTACTTGCAAGTAGAATACTAGTGTTGTCTTGTTTCCTTGGGAAAATGGAGTCAAGTAACACCTTAAATGGAAAGTTAGATATCCAAGAAGACTTGGAAGTTTTAAATCCTAAGACTATACCTTCATATACATAGGATTAAACCTCACAAAGACTAACCCTAGAGTTTATACCCTCATAAAACCTAGTGTCATCTCCTTGTTCACATGTCACAACTTGATTCATATTTGAAGAACCCTTGCAAACCAAGGAATTTGGGTCGAAGTCCACATGTTGATGATAATAGCAGAAATCCTACATCGC
>JZKD02S2150811.1:465210-475748 GCA_000966675.3 Picea glauca
TTGGAGTTACATTTCATAATACTCTGTGAGGACTCCTATTTTGAAGATATACTACAGTGTTACAAGCTTCTGCCCAAAGGAACCTTGGAAGATCCTGATCATGCAACATTCCCTTTGTTGCCCCTACAATTGCTCTATTCTTCCTTTCTGACACTCCATTCTGCTGAGGAGTGTATGGAACTATTAACTCCCTCTTAATTCCTACTTTTGCACAAAATTTCTTTAAGGCATGAGACGTGTATTCTCCTCCATTGTATGATCTGAGTACTTTTATCTTCTTCCTAGTTCGATTTTCAACAATAGCCTTAAACTCTTGAAACCTTCTGAGAACCTCTTCTGAGGTTTTTCCTTTTAGAAAATAAATCCACGTTTTTCTTGAGAGGTCATCTATGAAGCTAATGTAATATCTAAACTTGCCCCCTATAGAGAGAGATGACATGGGGCCATAGATATCAAAATGGATCAGATCCAAAATTCCTTTGGACCGATGATCACTTTTAGGAAATGGTGCTCTCGTATATTTTCTTAGAGCACATCCTTTGCATATTGCATGATGATTTGTACTGAATGGAAGCATTCTTGTCACAATCTTGCCCAAAATCTTAAGGGCCCCATGACCAATATGAGCCATCCTTTCCATAGTTCACTATCTCTACTATCACTGCTACTGGCTAGAGCATAAAGTGAGTCAAACTGAAGCTTGTACAGTTTATCTTTTCTTACCCCAATGACTTGCTCAAATTCGTTTCTCATATTCTTAGGCTTGATATAAGCCCTTCGCTCCTTCAAGGATACTCCATATCCCTTGTCTTCTAAAGCAGATACTAAGACCAAATTTTTCTTTAATCCAGGGACATAGAGAACCTTTGAAAGGTAGATAGGTTTTCTTAACTCCCTCTCAAACTTTACAATGCCTATCCCTTTTGGATGATATGCAGAGTCATCTCCCAGAAGAATCTCAAAGTCAAAACCTTTTTCTTCAAGATTACAGAAATAATGTTTACGGCCACATATGACTGGATGCTCCAGTATCAATATACGAAACATCTATGGTTTGAGTACTCGACAGACAACCCCTGCAACTGATGTCTGCCATTCCAACTCAATAGTGAAGTTGGGTTGCTCAGATCATGTGCTCTAATACCATGTAAAACTTATAGCACAAAATCATAGATATGCCAACAAACTCAATGATCTGAAAATGCACATTTATGCTACAAATAAACACAATATTTAGAACAAAGAGCAACCACATGAGAACAAATACTTTTACCCAACTAACTTCTTTTGGTCAGGTTATTTATTTTTGAGAATAATAGTACAAGGCAGAAGATCTCTTATCTCAGATCTTAAATAATCCTCCTTAATCAGATTTCTGCAAGCACAAATCGACCCTAGGTCTCTCCAACTATATGGATCGAGTCCCTTCTCCTTCTTGACAATACAAATCAGCAATACTTTCTCTTATGTTGTACGGATCAGTATGTACTCCTCGTTGGTTGAGTGAATCAAACGTACTCCTCTTCTGGCTGTATGGATCGGTCCGTACTACCTGTAGGTTATACGGGTCCTACCCCTATATGTTGAGATCTCGGCCCTAGCTCGACCTCTCCTCTTCAGTCTTGGCCCTAACTCGGCTTAGCTTTAGCAGAGAACTTCTTTCCCTTGACATGTCAATTCAATAGCAATCTCAAACATCTTTTTATATTTGAAGTTGATCCATGTAAAAGAATGAGAAATAATCTCAGCCATTAGATCTAGATCTTGATCAATGGCCCGGACTTAATCTCTTGATGAGACAACTTAAATGTATTTTTTTTTTGAGTTCTCACAACTTAGAGAACCTTTCTTCACTATAATTTTCTAACAATAAATCATTTAATGTTGCATTCAATTAACAATCTAGCAAATCATGATCAATTGCACAACTTGTGGAAGAGATATATAGTCGTCCTAAGCTATGCATGGCCCAACACTAAAGCGTACGGTGGTCATTCCAAAGCTATTGGCATTCATTAAAATTCTAATGGAAAGCAAAATCTTGAGTGAAGCAATTAGAACCACGGTCGGAATTCACCAATAAACCATTGATTCAACTACAAATAGCAATTTAAGTACAAAGAAGAGCTTCCACTAACCCTAGGTCTCTCCAACTGTATGGATCGAGTCCCTTCTCCTTCTTGACAATACAAATCAGCAGTACTTTCTCTTATATTGTACGGATCAATCTGTACTCCTCGTTGGTTGAGTGAATCAAACGTACTCCTCTTCCAGATGTATGGATCGGTCCGTACTACCTGTAGGTTGTACGGGTCCTACCCCTATATGCTGAGATCTTGGCCCTAGCTCGACCTCTCCTCTTCAGTCTTGGCCCTAACTCGACTTACCCTTAGTAGAGAACTTTTTTCCCTTGACATGTCGATTCAATAGCAATCTCAAACATCTTTTTATATTTGAAGTTGATCCATGTGAAAGAATGAGAAATAATCTCAGCCATTAGATCTAGATCTTGATCAATGGCTGGGACTTAATCTCTTGATGAGACAACTTAAATGTATTTATTTTTTTGAGTTCTCACAACTTAGAGAACCTTTCTTCACTATAATTTTCTAACAGTAAATCATTTAATGTTGCATTCAATTAACAATCTAGCAAATCATGATCAATTGCACAACTTGTGGAAGAGAGATATAGTCGTCCTGAGCTATGCATGGCCCAACATTAATGCGTACGGTGGTCATTCCAAAGCTATTGGCATTCATTAAAATTCTAATGGAAAGCAAAATCTTGAGTGAAGCAATTGGAACCATAGTTGGAATTCACCATTAAACCATTGATTCAACTACAAATAGCAATTTAAGTACAAAGAAGAGCTTCCACTAACTTGCAACAGAAACAAATCAAATATACTATGTCATACCTTTTCAGTTTGTGATGACGCTTGCCAACTCGATTGCTTGGTCCTCCAAGAGTTGGAGTGGATCTAGACAACATAATCATCCCTTCCCTGCCCTTTTCCAAGCCTCTACAAGTAGATTTGAGTGGCTCGTTACACACTCCTTTTTAAACTGCCTTTTCTTCCATGGGAATCGCTTCTTTTCCAATTCCTCTTACCTTGACGAAGGTGGTTTGAGATGGACTTGTGTTGGCTTCCATAGTGGCAAAAAAAGGGGCTTGTTTGGTCTCTTGGACGGTTGCTTGTAGCTCCTTCAACGCCTCTTCCTTCGCTGCCAAATCCCAGTATAGCTAAGCAATCACTTCGATGAACCTTTCCTCCTGGTCTGTAAATGCTTATTGACAAAGTTTACAAAGAGATTTTGGTGAGGATCCAATTCGGATCACACCTCCCCATTTGTAGGCTTTTAGTCCCCAAACACTTCAACACTCTTTAATCTTCTTCTTCTCTACCTTCAAGCATTCTCCAACAAATCTCCAAGAAAGGGTGTCTCCGCTACAAGATAGAAGATAAGAGTTGAATAGGAGTTGCCTTGGGCATAACCATGTTGTCCATCTCATGGTCGGAGATGATATTCGTTGTTGCAATAGGTCGTTGAACAACCACTGCTCCTTGGGTTATAACTACCAACAACTCTTTCCCCTTGACCTTGACTCTCTAAAATTTCTTTTTGGTTGTTTGGTTCTTGGGATGGAGTTCTAGGTGAAGCCTCCAACATTTGGCCTCCCAGTGTCCAGTCAATCTATAGTACTGGCAATAGTTCTTGCATGGGCTAATTGGCCTTCAAGCATGATAACAATTGCAAGCCTTATAATCCCTTTTCTTGCAACATAAACAAATCAAAGATACTATGTCATACCTTTTCGGTTTGTGATGACGCTTGCCAACTCGGTTGCTTGGTCCTCCAAGAGTTGGAGTGGATCTAAACAACAGAATCATCTCTTCGTTGCTCTCTTCCAAGACTCTACAAGTAGATTTTGTTGGAGATATTTCTATTTTCAACTCACTAGTTCAGTGGTAGTTAATTGGAGCTAGTTCTATTTTTGACTTTCTATTTTAGACTATCGCTATTATGCATGTATTCCTAGGAAAAACTCATTGCTAGTTCGCTTTTCTTAATTATAGAATGTTCTTTCTTATATGAGTGTATATCACTCATTCCTTGTATTCATATTGATTAGCTAATTGGAGTAGTGTGAATATATTTTCTCATTCTTCCATATTGAATATCTCGTCCTTTTCTTGATAAGTTTTGTTTGTATTTGCTTTAGCTAGGTCTCCTATGCAGGTTTCCATGAAACATTGACATGGTATCAAAGTCAAGCTGCTTGGAGCAAACCAAACAAACCAAAGAAGAGGGAAATCAGAGTTTCTGCGAGCATAATCCGCGTATCTAACAGTGTCGCGACCTCTCCCGGTCGAAAGGTGCGACAGTCGACAGTGTCACACCTCTCCCTGTCAAAAAGTGCGACAGTAGCATAGTGTCGCACCCTCTCCTTGTCGAAAGGTGCGACAGTCACAGGCACACTTGCGAAATTAAAATTTCTAGACTGTGTCACAACCTCGTTTCTCAATTTTCGTAGTGTCGCACCTTCTGAATTACCACAGTGCGACACTAAAGCCAATGTCACACTATATCCTTAAGTAGGGTGCGACACCCTTCAAAAATTGACTTTTTGTAGGTGATTTCTCAGGATTTTCACTTGCAAATAGAGTGTTAATTTCAAGGTTTTCAGAACCAGTAAGAGAGATGGATACGACACCAATTCTTCAGTCAAATTTGGTGATAATTCTCACACCATACAATTATTTTGAATGGAAGACGAAGGCCGAATTCCAACTCAAAAAGAAAGGATTATATAATTTGACGATAGTGACAGAAACAAAACCTACATCAGCGATTGAGAAGACCAGATGGGCGAACCATAAGGATGAGGCCACAGGACTTCTTGAATTAATTTCAACTAATTTATGGTTTCATGTTGCCGCATGCAAGACTCTAGACGAGATCTGGACCACCTTGGATGGTCTCTTTGGAAAGCAGGATGAGATGAGAGGTCATATGCTTGAGGTAGAGTTGAATACCTTGGAACCTAAAAGTTTTGATAATATACAGGATTTCTTTACCAAGTTTAAATCTTTGATATTGAGCTTGGAATCTTGTGGTATTGATAAGTCTAAACAAGTGGACCAACTTATTCTAACAATCTTGGCTAAAGCTAGTACCAGAATATGTTGTCTATGTATCCACTATCCATTCTGGCAGATATCTCTTGGGATCAAAGTGGAAGATGCCTACCCTGGAGCAGTTCGTTGATTCTCTCACACATGAGCAAAAAAAACTCATTCATATGGGTCTAATTAAGGAACCCAAAGCACATGCACTCACCATGCAAGATGGAAAAGGACCATCCAATCAAAAATCCAAATAGAACGAAAAGGAGGGATATTCCAAACCCTTCAAGGATTCTTCAAGTTCCAAAGACTCTTCAAATTCCAAAGGAAAGAAGAAGAAGGGAAATCAGTGCACTTATTGCAATAAACCAAATCATGAAGAATCCACATGCATGAAGAAGCAAATCGATCTTATGGCACAGGTACTTCAGAAGAACACCCTTGGAAACTTCATTCCTGAAGGAGCCAAGAAGAAGAAGGAAGAAGATTATGCTCCTAAGAAAGGTAATCATGTTCTAGTTGCAATTAATTCCTCATCTAATTCATGGATTATAGATTATGGCGCATCACATCATATGGCAGCGAAAGAAGAAGTCTTTACTTCTTTGAGTTCATGCTCAAGACCCCCTATTCTCATGGGGGATGATACTCCAATAGCAATAGCAGGAGAGGGAAGAGTGGAACTCCCTAATGGCAGTTTTGAGAATGTTTTACATGTTCCAAAGCTTTCTATAAATCTGCTCTTAGTTTATCATATCACTCAAACAAGTAAAAAGGTTGAATTTACATTAGTTTCAGTTTATGTACTTGACATGCATGACAATTCCATTATGGCAATTGGTGAGGTAGATCACAAATCAAGGTTGTATAAATTCACTAAGTTTGTTGACCATGACTCCTCTTTACTACTCACACTTGTTGATGATAGTAGTAGAGTATGGCATGAGAGATTTGGTCATTTAAACTTTAGGTACATGCAGCGACTTACCAAGCAAGGAATTGTCAAAGGCTTGCCAGACATTCACTTTTCTGAAGGAGTTTGTGAAGGATGCATTCTTGGCAAGCATCTTGAAGAGAAGTTTGAAAAGGGGAAGGCAAGGAGAGCCTCCTCTTCCTTAGAGCTTGTTCACAGTGATCTCATGGGTCCATTTCCACATCCGTCTATCATCAAAGCAAGGTATGACCTTACATTTATTGATGATTACTCATGCTATACTTGGGTTTATTTTCTCAGGCAAAAGTCTGAAGTTTTTTAGCATCTCAAAGACTTCAAAGCTCTAGTAGAGACACACACTAGGAAGAAGATCAAGATCCTCCGTACAGACAATGGGGGGGAGTATATCAACAGAGATGTTCAGAATCTTTGTCGTGAGGCTGGTATCCAGTTGCAGCATATAGTTCCATACACTCCACAACATAATGGAATTGTTGAAAGGAAGAACAGATTTCTCAAGGAGATGACCAATTGCATGTTACATGCGAGATATCTTCCTTCCAAGCTTTGGGTTGAGGCACTTAACTGTGCTTCTTACATACAAAACAGATCTCCTCATAGATTTGTTGAGGATGTGACACCTTTTGAGGCTTGGACAGGTGAAAAACCATATGTCACACACTTCCGGATCTTTGGATCTCGCACATGAGCCCATATTCCTTCTAAAAGGAGGAAAGCATTAGATCCACAGAGCACACCTTGCATATTTGTGGGATATCCAAATGATGTGAAGGGGTACAGGGTACAGGTTGATTGATCCTTCTACAGACCAACTCATCATTGAGCGCAACGTTCAGTTTGAGGAGAGTCCTTTGCATGCACCACCAGTGCAACATGCATATACTCTTCTGCTTCCATCAGTTCCAGACATTAGAGATGATGATTCCATACACTCAAATGCTACATATTCAGACTCAGATTCAAAGGATTTTGTACATGGAGTTCAACAGATAGTACAACCAGATGAGGAGCCAGCACCAGAGCTTCAGCGAATGCCCAAGTGGGCATAGTCCACACTTCAGGAAGCAGGCGACCTTGCAGTGGATCCATTAGATTCGAGGACTCGATCTCAGTATGAGGAGCCTTCTCATGTACTTTTAGCTTTTGAACCAGCGATGACCATGCATTTCTATATGGTTCAATCTTCTGATCTGCAGGTATACAGTGAGGTTGTGGGCAATCCATTATGGGAACCAGCCATACAGGAGGAGTATGACTCAGTCCTAGAGAATCAGACTTGGGATCTGGTTCCACTTCCACCAGGGAGGAAACTTGTCAGATGCAAATGGGTCTATAGGACCAAGAGAGCAGCAGATAGTCAGATGAGCAGGTACAAGGCAAGATTAGTTGCAAAAGGATTTCAACAGATTCATGGGATAGATTATGATGAGACCTTTGCTCCTGTAGCAAAGATGGACTCCATTCGCTTGGTTCTAGCCATTGCAGTAGCCAAAAGATGAGAAGTTCACCAGATGGATGTGAAGAATGTTTTTCTTCACAGTGATCTTTCAGAGGAGATCTACATGGAGCAGCCATCAGGGTTCATTCAGAACTCATCATTAGTATGCAGATTAAAGAAGTCACCTTATGGCCTCAAGCAAGCACCTAAAGCATGGTATGAAAAGATGGATTCTTATCTGCTTTCACATGATTTTGTTAGATGTAAATCTAATTACAATGTTTACATGTTGAGGATTACTGACTCTTTGATGATTTTAGTACTCTATGTTCATGATCTTTTGATCACTGGTAACTCTGCTTCAACCATTGTTGTAGTCAAAGATATTTTACATGACAGGTTCTCTATGACGGACATGGGTCCACTTCATTTCTTTCTTAGTCTTAAGATTAGTCAGGATACTTCTGGCATCAAACTTTCTCATGCTAAGTGTTATCGCGCAATTTGTACTTGTCCCAAAGGGAAAGGCTAAGGGAGGCAAATTGGCGTAACAAGAGGTTATCCTATCACTGTCACCTTAATAAAATACCTCTTTCTATTTAGGGATGATAGCCCAGGGGAGACGTCCCCAGTGACCTGGGGTTTTGAGAAGAAAAAAATTAAGGTGTCAATAAAAGGTATCCCCTCTTACAAGTCACATTGATCAGAAAGTTCCAAAGTTTTAATCAATGAAGCAATGATGTGCTTAGATGTACCTGCCCAGAACAAAGCAACAAGAAAACAATATCTTTTGCAAGTACAATTTGATGTTGGTGCTTCATAAAACCTTGGAATTGTCAATAAAAGCAATAAGTTGATGCAAGATGAAGCAAATAGAATTTTATAACAGCATTGTATACAAGATAATAGCTTCACAATAAATGCCTTAAAAGAGCTTCACAATGACCAAAAAATAATAACCCAATAATAGCAATGTACTAGCACTTGTTAGAAGCTAATTAGGCAGTGTAAAAAAAAACTCTTGCAATTGCTTTTAAGTGCTTTTACTGTTGTAATAAATGGTTGTAGCTTACTTTTGTAACAACAGCAAGAAGGTTAGTGAATTAGTCTAATCTAGGGTTAGGAAAGGTTAGTAGATTGCTTGAGGTAAAAGATTTAAGGATTGGTTTCATCAATCAATCAAATTCAAGGTCTAAATCAGTGCCTTTTAGAGCTAATGGAGTCACTTTGCAGCAACAAACTTGAAGGAAACAAATGATAATGTAAGAGCTAAGGACAAAGAAGGATGATGATTGAGGTGTTGGTAACCCAAGGCCTCAATCAACAAGCCTTAGAAGGAAAACAGCTACTAGGAAGTAGGTAACCCTAGGCCCTAGCGGTTTTCCTTCTTCTTTAGCTCAAGCTTGAAACAATTAATGGCTTGATGAAGCAAGTGATACTAGAGTGTTGCAATGGCGGGGCTCTAGTACAATGCTTCAAAGGTAGGGTTTCTAGCACAATCTAGTAGGTGAAAAATTGTTAAGACAAGGACAATAACATGTGCTTGTTCTCGTAGGGTTTTAAACTAGCAATTTCATAATCTTGGAATAAATGCAAAGTAAATGTACCATAACCATTCAAAGAAAAGAAGGATTGCAGAAATTCACTTACATCCACCAAGAATAATCTAGCAATAAGCCTAGTTGAAGATTTTCCACCAAGAAAAATGCCAAGAAACACCAAATTTAGCCTCCTCCAAGAAGTGCGACTAAAATTTCAACCAATAACCCTTAAGTAGGGCGCAAATTTCAGACCTCACTTGTGTGAGTCAAAGAAGATGAAAAAGTACAAGGGGAAAATCCCCATTTATACAGTGAAAATGACCTTTAATTACAAAATTAGGTCAAAAAGGTCGACATGGCCAATTTACATGAGAAAAATCATTTTTACATAAATTTGACAAATAAAACCCTAATTTTGTCTTTTTAGGATGATGTCATGATCCTCCTAGGGTGACGTTAGCCTCTCTGCTAGAACGCTAGCCCTCCAAGTCAGACATTGGGGCTCAAAACCCCTCAAGATTGCCACAAGTGCCAACCCAAACCGTCCTCAAGCTGGACACCTCAACTAGGTGACGTCAAGGCTTTGAATGATAACGTCAAGGGCCTTCAGGGGCCAATATCATGTGGGAGGGAAAGACCCCCCTGGGTCTAAGCCTGCCAAGTTGTCTCTGTTGGAATGTCCTCCTCTCTCTCCGGTGCAAGCCTATGTTATATGTTTGCCCCTTGTTGGGGTTTCAACATCCATCTAGTGGGCTTTTAGCACTATGGAGGTATGAACTAATCATCTCCCCATGTGTACCTGTCCGTCGAGCATGGTCTTGCAGCAACAACAACTACGCCCTCCATGGGCTCATAAGTCACAGGGATCATAGTAATGTCAATCACGTCTAATAATCAAGTTATCTAAACATGTGCATAAAAACCCCCTTTCCCAAACAAGTGCTCAAAGACGTTATGCTATTCTACAGACCAGGTTTGGAGAGGATTTCAGGAGGTCCTATTGGGCTAATTCTCATTGGAAGTGGGATGTTTCCAAGTGAAGACCAATCTAGGTCATGTAAGTGGATGAGGTGGTATGGGGATGTTTGGGCAATGCGTGCAGTGATGACAGGGAAATGTTTGGGCAATGCGTGCAGTGATGACAGGGAAATGTATGGCTTACCTGTGGGTGCCTCTGAAGAGAGTGAGTTGCACCTTGTCATGGATGCAAATGTTTCCAAACCCATTCAATGCCTTTTACCTTTTTATCTTATTGTTTTTTTTTTCAAGAGAATAGCTAGGGGACATTGCCCTGGTGTGGTGACCAATGGTGACAATGTTACCCACAAGCATTTCACGGAGATGAGAAGGTTGGCTCGTGATGAGACTCCCTTTCTCTTGGCTATGCCACCAAGAGCCACTACCATGGCATGGTGACCAGTTGAATGGTAGTGTCATACCGCTACATGCCCATGGACCTAATAGGTTGGCTCG
>JZKD02S2150823.1:0-14586 GCA_000966675.3 Picea glauca
TTTCTTGGATTACTAATAGTAGATTTAAAGGTAAACCATGAATAAGGTCTCAAGAGGTTGACACATGTGCATGCTTCAGACCTTGATCATGGGTTCAACGTTCAGACATTAGGTATTTTTTAGTTTTTCTTTGCATGGGACTTCTCAACTTTATATAGTGCTACCATAATTTATAGTGCATGGCCCCTTCTGACTCCTCCTTGTGCCTTATGTGGGCGTTATCCTTGAACATTTGGTGCGAGTGCTCGATGCTTGTGATATTTGCTTGGTTCTTGGTGTTGGGTATTTAATGACATGTGAAATCGAATTAGAGATTAGAGATTGGCCATAAAGGTCAATATTATTTTTATAAACATAAAAACCCTGCATATTAGCTCGAGAGGTAATATACCAAACAAAATTCACTTTTATAAAAAGTCTTCATATTTAACTTGAAATGCATTGTTGAAATGATGTGAAATCAAATTAGAGATTGGCCACAAAGGCTAATATTCTTTTTATAAACATAAAAATTCTGCATATTAGCCCGAGAGGTAATATACCAAACAAAATTCACTTTTATAAAAAGCTTGCATATTTAATTTGAAATACGTTGTTGGAAATGCTATTTTTTGCGCTACCAAAACCATGACTTTTCTGCAGCGAATAAAAAATCTTGACATAGTAGCTTAGGTGCTAACAAGAAGAGAGATTAAAGCTCATGCACTTCTTCACCCAAAATCATTGACAATCATTGATCAAAGGGACACATGGACATTTGGATTTTAAAGTCATATTCGAGCACATACGGAAACATTAAATCTCATGCACCTATGCACCTGAAATTGTTGACAGGGGTCGATCAAGAAATCATATGGACACGTGGATTGCTCATGGATTGCAATGCATGACAAACTTTGTTGGGGCGTGGGTTTAGCGTTTTCAAAGGATTTTGTAAGGGCACACCTTCCTCAATTTTCTCTTTGCAGGATCTCACAGGAATTTTCCAATTCATTAGACTTCTAGATGCTAAATGGTGTTCATTTGAGTCAACAACCATTGATTTTGAATCTAGTAACTAGAAATAAAATATAGTTTGACACTAGATTTCCATATGCAACAAAGGGGGCATCAAAAACAAAGAACAYGAAGTATTTGATGRAGGGAKAATTTATTTTCATATAGTTGTTGGAGTGAGCGTTGTGGTTGGGTCTTGGTCTGTCCTTTTGCAACAGACCCGATGTTTTCAAATGGTTTGATGCCCATAACTTCATAAAGTGGAAYGAAAGGGGTGTCACGTATATGGTCAAATCTTAAGTTAATGGCACAGAAGCGAAGAAAGTGATGTGAATTTAGAGCTTTTAGATAATTGTGGCTCAGGGGATCGTGGGATCATTTCCATGGTTGGGTTTATCATTTGTACCCATACGGCTAGAGCTCAATGGATTCTTTCATCAAGCAACTGCATTTTTTATGAGTGTGTATATTGTGGGAGTTCCTTGGGTGGATTGTTTGGAGGGATCTGAAAAGATTTAATCAACCACAACTATTTAGGCTAATGTTGTATTCTGGGATCTATGTTGCCTTTGTACACCTTCAAGAGAAGGCATACCATTGTTAGAGAGAGATCTTCAAGTATTTTACTTCCTAGATCAATAAGAGACCATGTTTTGCATGACATGGAAGATTGCTTACCTGGAAAACTATCTTTGGATATTCAAGACAGGAAGAACATTTCTCTAACCTCTTCATTTGTAATATGCATAGTTGTATCAGCCTCAATGTGTGGAGCATTCCAGATCAATGTGCACAAGCTTTAAAAATTTCATGATTCCTCCCAGGAATGAATGTTGAAAGTTTCAAGTGATGCCATAGATTGATCCATTAGCATAATTGAGAAGTGTGTGCATACAATTAAGGAAGGCTTGAATTATATTGGTATCTTTTATTTTGGTCCTTTTCTAGAAGTAACACCTACAATTCATCTTGCTCAATGGAAACTCTTCGCATCTCCAAAAAAAATTTAAAACTTGGAACATCAAACAATGTGTCAATTGTAAAGAGTTTTAGTACGACCATCATTCTTCTATTAAAGCGACTTATTCTCTCAGTGTCTAAGTTATTTGAAGTGGAAAATTATTTTCTAATATTAGGTGATCCATTTCATTTTTTTGTACAAGGATTAGACTTGGGGATCAATGTTGAACTAAGAACTACATCATGGCAAAAAAGTGATGGCAAAGCCATAATTGCTGATGCAGAATTGGACGTAGATAAAGACTTCAAACCACCATCTCTAGGAAATCAAAGAGATGGGAATTCATCCACGCAAATAAAGACTTCAAACCACCATCTCTAGGAAATCAAAGAGATGGGGATTCATCCACACAGATAAAGACATCAAACCACGTCTCTATGCAATTAAAGAGATGGGGATTCATCCTTAGTTGGTGTCAGAAGTACCTCTAGGATTCGTTTATCTTTTGTGCATTGGAGGTCAAACATGATTTCCATCATTTTGAGCTTTTACTTAGTTCTTCCTAACCTCACTTGTGATATGTTGGTAAATCTTATTCAAAATGAAACAGATACAAAGGTTCATGGAAAAATTAGTTTCCATCTCTGCCAATCCATTTCAAGAACCTCTTGCCAACATGTTTCCTCCATGGTAAATGCAACGAATGACATAATTCAAGATTGTCATAGTTATGAACCTAGCCACTAGCATATGTTGACTGCAATAGATGCCCTACTTGAGTGATAATTGTTATACACAGAAAAATGCCACCATAGTGGGTTGGTGGAGTTTTTGGATAAAATCAAGAGCACGACAAACCACCTCAAAGGATCATGGCCTATTCTCACAATTTTCATCATATTTTGAATTTTGGGATTCTTGGCCACTATTAAAGACGATTATAGATTAAAATATTTATATCTATTCCACACTAGGGGATTGAGAAATTTGATCAAGATTATTCTTATATAGAGCTCCATTCCAGCTTATTAGAGATAGCTCTTTCAAGGCTCTATTGTTGTATCTGTATCATTATGGTGATGAGTGTTAGGATATTTAGACACTTAGGATTTAGTTAAGATCAACTTGGTATAATTTGTCTTTAGGTAAAAGTGTGTTTCTTTAGTATGCATTAGTATGCATTTTTGGTTAAGTAATCAAACGGTCATGATATGTTCTAGACATAAACTGATCCGACGACTCAGATTCTCCTCAATCTTAATGGCTACATTTATTTGTGGCTTAATGTTGGATTGGTCCATGATCTCTATTTAAAGAGCATGGAGGGTCATTTGTTGATGATCGATTATGAGAGACTCTCTTGTAAAACATTTTTCTTTTGCATTAATATATTGCCTCAAGTGGCCACGTTGGTTGGGGTCATGGAATGTATCCCTCTTTGAGGGTTTTAACCACATAAAAACATCGGTGTGTTGATCTCTGAACTGATCACATGAGTGGTTACTAAAAGTGTTCATCCTATGTTGGAATACCCTATTTTGTCAAACATGGTATGAGATCATGTTTGAAGACTCGCTCTCGTTGTTGATTAAGATCTTGAAACAATGTTGTCACATTTCTCGTTTCTTCTACTTCCATACATTTTATGGGTTGAGAGGATTGTTCCATTATGTTCAGAGTGTTTCTTTCAATTAGAAACACTTTTCGTTTCACTAGAAAAGGTTTTTGTTTTCCCAAGATACGACCATTTTAGTCAGATCCAAAGGTATAAAGTATGAATACACCCTTTTTAATTTTTTTACATAGTCAATATTTTGGTTTTATGTTTGTATTTCTAGGTTGTTGCTCTTTCTGGTCTGCATATGCTCTTTTCCATGTGTTATGTGTGATCTCATCAAATTAGAAACAAAGTGGAAATTGTTTTATCTTCTACGTATGGTCTTTGCTCTTTGTTGTATGTGAGCTCAACAAATAAAAAACAAAGAGAAAATTTGCAATTTTTGGGTAAACTAACCGAGATCTAACCCCATTGTTGTTGAGATTCAAAAAATAAATTCCCAAAATTTCACTTGGTTTGTAAGAGAATGCAAAAACAAATAAAAATAAAATGGTAAGCATGCACTTCGATGCAGAGCTCCAACAACAACCACACCAACACCCACGTCATTCATTAAGATTGTTTTGTATTTTGCACTAGCTCACTTGGTTGAATGTTACTTTATTTAATAAGAGATCTTGAGTTCAAGTCTCTTTTTAAGTTACTTTTTGAAAAAGTTCATGCAAACTCAGGTTATCTCATAACTTTGTTGTAAAGTGCATTTCATTTAAATTACAAAAGTGAATCACTATAAAATAACTTTAATATTTTTTTAAGTGTTTTTTGCATGCAACTTTAATTTATAAAGTAACTTTATTGTAAAARTGATTCTCACTTATTTTACAAAAGTGKGTCACTTTATAAGTAACTTATTTATACAAGTGAGGTTATAGATAAAGTTAGAGAACGAGGAGTATCAACATTTGGACCAACTTCTACTTGTCACATGGCTCTTTGGTTATTGTTTRTGTTTTTTTTTAAAGGGCATAAATTTCGTATCCAAAGTCCGTTTTCAATGTCATTTTTTTGAAACAACCTATTTTCTTGAGAGTTTTCCATCCAGACTATCAATTTCAACTTTTAAATCTATGTTATCTTCATATTTTAATATGGCTTCTCCAAGTGATATTTTGCTTACCAGTACCAACTACTTCTTATGGAAATCCCATAAGGAGGATGTACTAAGAAGTACATGATTGTACCTAATTACCTTAGGAAAAAACAATCTCCTACTGATGCCGAGAAAAAATCCAAATGGGATAATAAAAATGATGAAACATGTGGAGTAATCAAAATGTCCATCTCTCTTGATTTATGGTTTTACCTTCAAGAAATTGACGACCCATAGGAAGCTTGGGCTAAGGTTGAAGCTATGTTTGGTAAACACAATGTGATTGGAGCCCAACAGATTCAAAACCAGTTAATGATTAAGTCCTAGTGATTTTCCTTGCATTGGAGATTATTTATCTAAGTTCAAAACACTTGGAATTTAGCTTAAAGATTGTAAATTAGAGTTGGGGTATGACTGATGCATATATTGTTCTTGCTAAGCTTGGTATTGTGTATTATGTCTTTGTATCTACCTTTTATGCCTCTAGAGAAGCTCTAGGGCATTCATACCAAGATCCCACTCTTGAGTCTTTTTGTGATTCTATGATTGTTAGAAAAACAGGATCATCGAGCAATAAAATAAAACAAATGCAGAAATAAAACACAGAAGATACACAATATAGTAGAGACACAGATATATGTGGTTCACCCAGTGTGGGCTACGTCCACCAGAGAAATTTACAGGTCCTTCCTTTATTATTATCCAACAAATGAAGGGATACAACCTACAACACACCCGTTGTAACTTCCTCTTCTTTCTCTCACAGTCTCCTCCCTTAGAATACAATATTCGCAATTATACATAGCTGCAATACATTTCCCTCATAAAAGAGGGTTGCCTTCTAGGGAAAAAAACCCTAACATAATTTCTACTGTCAGATCTACAACCTTATAACGAACGGTCCAAATTTACAATGAAATTACAATATACATTTACAAGGCAATTTTTCCTTTGGGGGGGCGCTTTCCCCCAGACCCCGCAGAGGGGGTAAACCCCCTCTGCACTCCCCTGTGTGGAGGAGTGTACATTATTCTGGGGTGTAAAGTCATCATGGGGTATAAACACGGCTGGAAACAAAGACCTTCTGAATCAGGAAGATAATCAGGCTCCACAACCAACAATGATTAGAGAGCAAGATAAGTTTTTTCAATTTGGAGTGATCAACACTACAGGTACATCTAACAAAGCCTTAGTGGCCCAGTAGAGAGAAAAATCCAAACATTCCAAGAAGAAACATCCTCACAACAATAATATAAACAAGGGTCCCAAACCCTATTAACGAACTTCTACTCCTAATGGTACAAAGAAGAAAAATCTAAAAGTAAGAAAACTGAGAGGCATTGCAACTTTTGTGGGAAAGATGGTCATGTGGAGTCTAAATGTTTTAAAAATATGGAAGCCTTAGAAGCGATGATGAAGAATCACAACATCAATCTTGATTTTTCTTCTTCTACCTCTTCTTCTTATGGTCATGCACTTTCTCTTTCTAGTTTTTCCTTCAATGCAACTTCTACTTCTTATTCTGATGAGTGACTTATTGATAGTGGAGCATATTATCATATGGCTAAGGATAAAACCATTTTTTATGCTCTTAATGAACATAACACCAAACAAATATTTTTTGGTGATGATAGATCTCTTAGTGTTGTAGGGTCTAGAATAGTTCAGTTAGATACTGGTCATTTCAATGATGTATCATGTGTTCCAAGTATTTCCTGCAATCTCCTATCGATGTATCAAATAACTCATTTAGGTGAAGGTAAAAAAATGTCATTCTCACCTCACCAAATTGTAATCAAGGATCTAAAAGATCCTAAGCATTTCCTAGCAACTAGAATTGTTGATGATATTACTAGGTTGCACAAATTTGACAACTTTGGGTCATTATCTTTTCCATCAATTTTTGTTGCTCATAGTGATGACTTGAGCAAACTTAGGCAGGAGCAATTTGGTCATCTAAACTATCGCTTATTGTAGCAACTATGTAATCAACATATGGTGATCGATCTTCCTCTCATTTCTTGCAAAGATGGTGTTTGTGTTGATTGTGTTCTCGACAAATATCATCAAGGCAGTTTTGACAAATGTGCCTCTTGGCACACCTCAACTCCTTTGGAGCTTGTTCATAATGATTTGTGTGGTCCACTTTCTTCTCCTTCTTTCTCTGGGTGCAAGTACTTCTTAACTTTCATTGTTTACTTCTCCATACGCACTTGGGTTTACTTCTTAAAACTTAAGAGTGAATTTTTTGACACGTTTTTTACCTACAATTTCCTTGTAGAAAAACAATCGGACGTCAACTTCAAAGGTTAAGAACATACAATGGAGGTGAATATGTGAAAAACAAATTTACAAGTTACTGCACTACACAAGACATTCAAATACAACATATTGTTCCATATAAACCACAACAAAATGGTGTTCTTGAGAGAAATAATCACACATTAAAGGAAATGGCTAATTGTATGATCTAATCTAAAATATCAAGTCTTCATTATTGGGCGGAAGCCATCAAGTGTGCAAATTACATAGTAAATTGCACTCTCGCAAAGGCTTTAAAAAATATAACACTAGAAGAAGCATAGAATAAAATTAAGGCATATGTAAACCACTTCTGTGTATTTGGTAGTGTAGTTGGGCTCACATTCTTGATGAGAAAAGGAAAGCATTACATCATAAAAGTGACAAGTGCATTTTTGTTGGATATTCTAAAGATGTCAAAGGTTACTGACTTTTTCAACATCATTCCAATAAAATTATTATTAGAATAGATGTTGAATTTGATGCCAACACTTCTTCTTATGCCCACTTCTAGTCTCGATCCCTAAGAAGTGCCATCTCCAAAGTTGGGTGGGTGGGGTGGTTGGTGAAAATTTGAATCCATCATTAAAGGATGAATATCCAATCGATGTAGATTGGTGTCACTTTAATTCCTCGAGTTTTCAACATGACTATGAAACAAAGAAACATTCAAACACAATTATGTCTCAATTCTTCACCATCTATACACAAGCATTGTGAGAAAATTGTGTCAATAAACCATTACCAACCAATAATCATTCTAGTGTTGTTGAAGGTTTGCCACAAGGAAGCTATAAAGAAACCATGTTTGTGAAAACGCATTGCAACACAAACTATTCCTAGAAAAAGAGGGTCATTCAAATTGAAACATATTATATCCCTCCCAACAAATATACTCCTGGCAATTTGAGAAATGAATTTGGTAGCAATGAGGCAGTCATCACAAACAATAAGGTTCATAATGACTTTGATACGATGTTCCTATAATCCCAAATACAATCGCGAATTTTGTTTTGGTGTGCAAAACACATTAAGTCTGCACCTCCAAAATCACATTCTTTATGAAACTTTTACATATTATAAGTAAATTTTTGAATGTATCACATATCCTGTAGTACTCATCTCTTCAGTCATTTTGTTGCTCCATTTGTGGGTGTGATTTATCACATACTATAAATGTATGCACTTTATTCTTAACTTCTATCCAGCTCCATCTAGGCATCTTCTTTATTTTTTTTCTTTCATCATTATTCTTACTTTAGTGACATCATCCCAACTACTAGTTGTAGCATAAATGTTTGATATAACTATAAAATTTGCACATTTTTGTGGCTCCAAATCAAACAAGTGTTTTGCTTCATGTATTCCCATCTTTGCATTGTCATTGATTCTATAAGCACCAAGCAATGCAGCCCATATACGAGCATCGGGTTAAAAAGGAATGTTATTGATAATGTTCTTTTCTACATCCAACTACCTAGATTTTCCAAAGAGATCAATCATGCAAGAGTAATGGTCTATCCTCTATTTGATACCATGTTCTCGACTCATGGAATCAAAGTAGTAACAACCTAGGTTCAGTAATACTGCATGGCTGCAAGCTGAGAGAATGCCAAGGAATGCAATAGAGTCTGGCTTGACACCTGCATGTTGCATCTATCCAAAGAACTGGATAACATCATTTGTCAACCCATGAATGGCACATCCTGAAATCATTGTTGTCCATGAAACTAAATTGTGCTCTGGCATTCTTCAAAACATTTTATATGCATCCTCTATGCTTCCACATTTGGAATACATTGTAAGGAGGCCATTACCAACAGAGACATATGGTTCAAACCCACTTCTAATACTTTGTGCATGAACCTGCTTACCCTTATCCAGGATTACAAGGATGGAATATATGTTGAGGATACAAGAATATGTGAATTGGTCGGGTTTTGTGCAACCCAACCAATATCAGGTTGAAGTGGAAACTGATTTTCTAATATCAAGTGATCCATTTCATTTTTTGTACAAGGATTAGACTTGGGGATCAATGTTGAACTAGGAAGTACATCATGATTGAAAAGTGATGACAAAGCCATAATTGTTGATGTAGAATTGGACACAGATAAAGACTTCAAACCACCATCTCTAGGCAATCAAAGAGATGGAGATTCATCCTTATTTGGTGTTAGAAGTACCTTTGGGATTTGTTTATCTTTTGTAAATCTTATTCAAAATGAAATAGATACAAAGGTTCATGGAAAAATCCTTTTCCATCTCTCCAAATCCATTTCAAGAACCTCTTGCCAATACGTTTCCTCTATGGTAAATGCAATGAATGACACAATTCAAGATTGTCATAGTTCTGAATCTAGCCACTATCATATGTTGATTGCAATAGATTCCCTACTTGAGAGATTGTTATACACAAAAAAATTCCACCATAGTGGGTTGGTGGAGTTTTTGGAAGAAATCAAGACCAGGACAAGCCACCTCAAAGGGTCATGGCATATTCTCACATTTTTCATCAAAATTTGAATTTTGGGATTCTTGGCCACTGTTGAAGAGGATTATAAATTAAAATATTTATATCTATTCCACACTAGGGGATTGAGAAAATTGATCAAGATGATTGTTATATAAAGCTCCCTTCCAACTTATTAGAGATAGCTCTTTCAAGGCTCTATTGTTGTATCTTTATCATTATGGTGATGAGTATTAGGATATTTAGACACTTAGGATCTAGTTAAGATCAATTTGGTCTAATGTGTCTTCAGGTAAAAGTGTGTTTCTTTAGTATGCATTTTTTGGTTATGTAATCCGATGGTCATGATATGTTATAGACATAAAATGATCTGATGGCTCATAATATCCTTAATCTTAATGGCTACATTGATTTGTGGCTTAACACTGAATTGATCCATGATCTATATTTAAAGAGCATGGAGGGTCATTTGTTGATGATTGATTGTGAGAAAATCTCTTGTAAAATATTTTTCTTTTGCATTAATATATTGTCTCAAGTGGCCACGTTGGTTGGGGTCATGGATTGTTTCCCTCATTAAGGGTTTTAACCACATAAAAACATTGGTGTGTTGATCTTTGATCTAGTTGTGTGAGTGGTTACTAAAGGTGTTTGTCCTATGTTGGAATGTCATATTTTGTTGAACATGGTATGAGAGCCTGTTTGAAGAGCCACTCTCATTGTTGATCAAGATCTTGAAGTCCTGTTGTCGCACTTTGTGTTTCTTATATTTCCATACATTTATGAGTTGAGAGGATTGTTCCATTGTGTTCAGAGTGTTTCTTCCAATTAGAAACACTTTTTTTTTACTTGAAAAGGTTTATGTTTGCCCAAGATACGACCATTATAGTAAGATCCAGAGGTATAAATTCTAAATACACCCTTTTTTTTAAATTATAGAGTTAATATTTCAGTTTTTTGTTTTTATTTCTGGGTTGTTACTCCTTCCGGTATGCATATGCTCTTTTCCATGTGCTATGTGTGATCTCATCAAATTAGAAACATAGTGAAAGGTGTTTTCTCTTTTGTGTATGATATTTACTCTTTGTTGTAATATGTGAGCTCAGGAAATCAGAAACAAAGAGAAAATTTGCATTTTTTGGGTAAGCTAACTAAGATCTAACCCCATTGTTGTTGAGATTCGACTTTTTTTCCCCCAAATTTTCACTTGGTTTGTAAGAGCATGTGAAAATAAAGTTGTTTTGGTAAGCATGCACTTCGATTTAGAGCTCCAACAACAACAACAACCACACCAACACTCTCATCCTCCTTCATTAAGATTGTTTTGTGTTTTTCACTAGCTCACTTGGTTGAAAGTTGTTTTATTTAATAAGAGATCTTGAGTTCGAGTCTTTTTTTAAGTTATTTTTTGAAAAATTTCATGCAAACTTGAGTTATCTCATAACTTTATTGTAAAGTGGATTTCACTTAAATTATAAAAGTGAATTTCTATAAAATAACTTTAATATTTTCTTTTTAAGTTATTTTTTACATGTAACTTTAATTTGTAAAGTAACTTTATTGTAAAAGTGATTCTCAATTATTCTAAAAAAGTGGGTCACTTCATAAGTAACTTATTTATATAAGTGATGTTATAGATAAAATTAGAGAATAGGGAGTATCGCCACGAGGACCAACTTCTACTTGCCACATGGCTCTTTGGTTACCATTTATGTTTTTTTAAATGACATAAATTTCACATCTGAAGTTTGTTTTCAATGTCGTTTTTTTGAAACGACCTATTTTCACGAGAGTTTTCCATCTAGACCATCAATTTCAGCTTTTGAATCCATATTATCTTCATATTTTAATATGGATTTTCCAAATGATCTTTTGATCACCAGTACAAACTACTTCTCATGGAAATCCCATATGGCGGATGTACTAAGAAGTAAAGGATTGTACCTGATGACCTTGGGAAAAAAAATTCCCCACTGGTGTAAAAAAAATAATCCAAATGGGATAATAAGAATGACGAAGCATGTGGAGTAATCAAAATGTTTATCTCTCCTAATTTATATTTTCACCTTCAAGGAATTGATGACCCAAAGGAATCTTAGGCTAAGCTTGAAGTTATGTTTGGTAAACACAATGTGATTGGAGCCCACTAGATTGAAAACTATTTAATGACTTTAATTCCCAATGATTTTCCTTACATTGAAGATTATTTATCTAAGTTCAAAATACTTAGAATTTTTCATAATGTCCCCATTTTTGTATTCTCCTAACCTACAGTCGAAGGTGACCTCATGAGTTTATGTCAGCCTGATCAGAGGAGTAAAATAAGGTTAACAATGAGATCATGCAATTTGGAGGAGTTGTATGGGGCATGGGCTAGTCCATTCACCATCTTTCATGATCATGATCATTTCCACATAGTTCGCTCTTGGTTGCGTGGCATTCTGACGAATTTCGTAATTTTGGGTTTTATTGAGCATACTTTAATTAAATACACTAAGGGTGTTATTTGGATCATATGATCTGAGGGGATACCTTCATGTAATAGCTCACTGGAAACAGGACGAAAATATATAAAGGTTGGGATGGTGAGAAAGGGACTTCTGGCGTCTGGGAATGTCTTAAAATCCAATTAACCACTTTTCGGCATTAAAAAGGGGTTAAAAGGGGGGAATAAGAGTTATATGGATTTAGTCAAAAAGGGAAAGATCTAGAAGGAGTGTGGAGAATTATAAAGGAAGGGTAACACTTCACCTTCCTCATCATGATTTGATCTCTTATTTGGAGTGCTCTTGGGGTAGAGGTTTTCATTGGGGTTTTGGAAAAACCCTTCCATTGTTGGTTTAGTTTTGGTGGTGAAACATCCACCCTAGCTAGATAAGAGGGGAATCCATTTAGGATTTCCATTGGAGCTCCAACTTGTTATTTGTTTTCAGTAGAGGTGCAGTTTTTTGTTTGGAGGGTTCGTGGGTTTCCTTGGAAAATCGATTTCCCTTCTTTGTGGGACCGAAGGTTCCTTGTGGAGGTTAAGTCATCTCATTGCAATTTGAGAAGGGACATGAGGCACTTGGACAGATCTCTTTGAATATTGAAGGGGTCGAGTTCCACTCCTATAAAATTTGAGAGGATGTGTGAGGATTCTAGAGCAGGTCGAGGGAAATTTTGAAAACTTGTGGCAACCAAGGGGAGTCTCGTGGTGCCTAGGAGAGTCGTTGAGGGTTTTAGGAGGTTTGGAACCCTTCCTATCTGCTAGATCGAGAAGAGAAAGGTGTCATGGGGCATTAGAGAGGGATGCAACCCATTCAGTGAAGTTGAAACCCCTTTTTGTGGAAGTCGCGAGTGTAGAGAGGGTTGTGAGCCCTTATTAGTTGAGAAACAAGGGTTTAGAGAGGTCCGTGAGGCCACTTTTTGTACCATGGGGTCTAGGAGGAGGGTATAGTGCCTTATCTACAAAATCGTGGGTCTAAGAGGGTGCAACGAACAACTTTGAGCAGCTGGCAGCAGTGTTTGAGGAGACGTTGGCATCATTACAGGTTTTGTTTTGATTTTGTAGTGTTGTTTTAGTTGCAACAACAACCATTAGAGGTATTTATGATTGTATTCCATCTCCTACTCATAATGAAGATGCCAATTATATTTCTTCTATTTTGGTGTACTTGAATTGCATACTAAATGTTTGAATAAATACTCACCGATAGAACACATACAAACTATTTGTATAAATCCATCAATCAACTTGTAGTACAATAGCTAATGAATGCAAAGTCCTTGATAAAATCACCCAAAGAAAAACATCAGAAATTGATCAACAAACAAGTATATTTTTGTTGGGGATATTGCAGTGGTATCATAGCATTTCATCCTCCCAGCCTGGAGGGTATTCAGTGAGAAGATATTTCATATGGAAAATTGGTGCGATCAAGATTTAACAAATCAATAGGAACACGATGAGGAGTTTATATATTGTTTGAGGGATTATAAGGCACTTGATGAATTTTACACAACCATGAAATTCAAAGAATTTTTCACCAACAAAGATCCTGAGTGGTATGAGCCCCAATTAACAGCAGATGAGGAGTCCTTTAAAATCACAGTGCATAAATTGAAGGAGTGTGAAGGATAGATTGACATGGTGGATGAGAAAGCACCTATTTATGATAGGGATGAGTGCAATAAGGATGATAGGGAAACAATATTTTATACACCATTAGAGCTGGCCTATGAGGGTAATGATATCAACATGTGTGATGGACAGGACAATATATCATGTGATACAACTTCTCAATCAGTGTCAACATATTATCATTGTTATGATGCTTATGAATATTTGGGTGTGAGTACACCTAAGTATGGCGAGGACTTAGCATTCACAGAGTTACATTTGAAGGGTGATCTCCCTTCTCAAGAGTTATTTATAAAGGAAAGAGTTGATTTTGAGAAGTGTGAGGAAGAAGACAAATCAGAAAAAGTAATTGAGGAGGATTGTTCCCATGAGCCATATCAATGGAAAAGGAAATTGAAGGTAAGGGAATACAAAATTGTGACAGCTATGAAAGATTCTAATGGCATGCATGCATTGGTGGAAAATTTTTCTTGGAGAGCTTCAGGGTCACATGATAGTTTGTGAGGAGAGGCACCCCTTATGGATTTTCAGGATCTTAGAGAGGAAATAGTAGTAATGAAGTCTTAGTACCTCCACCTACCTTATGATAGATATCATCTTCTCATGCTTAGTCAGATGCACCATGATGCGCTTAAAGGAAAGGAAGAGGAAGTTGATAGACTTACCCAAGAGCTTGCTATTACCCAAGATTTCTTGAAGAGTATGCAAAAGGCCCTTCAATAATCAGATATGCAAGTTGAGAATCTTTGTGTGAAGTTGAGTTGGGTACATCCCTGATCCTCCACATCAAACAGTCAGTCATATATGACAACCATATCATGGGAGGATGTGAGTGGCATTTATTATTTGATGGAGGAATCGCTTCTTTTGGAGATCCCAATGAAGACTCAAGTCATAACCATTGATGAGAAGTTGAACATATACCTTGTGGACCATCCAACAAGGAAGTATATGCGTCTGTGGATTGTGGGGACATGTATATTAGAGATGAGGACATATCCACTCAATGGGATCCAAGTTTACCTTG
>JZKD02S2150823.1:26628-43993 GCA_000966675.3 Picea glauca
CACATTACAAAGCAATGCACTTTAAAGTTTTCAATTTCATCAAAGTTTGTGGATGAGGTAACGTGTGATGTGGTTCCACTCAATGAATGTGGAATAGTCTTAGGAAACCCTTATTTGTATGATCGCAAAGAAATATTCTACAGGGAACATAATCAATATCACTTAACTAAACAAGGCAATGAATATGTTGTACATGCTCATCACTTAAAAGCAAATCAATCTCTACAAACAATGGAACAATTAAGAAAGGCAACTTATGCAAGCAACACACATATAATTGTGCCAAGTAAAGCAATTGATCTTAAGCATGAACATGAGATGGTTGTAGAATGGAAGTTCAACCATAATTTTCTTCAAGATAAGCTAATGTCGTGCAAGTAATTCAAACATATTAGCTCATGTGTAGTCATATTTCTGATGTTATCGTTGCTAATGTTTTCAACATGGATGGTAGTGGCTTCAATAAGATGCAAAAGAGTACAAGAGGCTAAAAATATGTTGTCAGTTGTCATGGTTGTTTTGAAATTGATTATGATAAGATAGATGCATAGGACAAAGTTTAAAGACAAAGGATAAGTGAGGTGTCCTATCCCGCACTTGATGACTTGTTAATACCTTTTTGGAGGACCAAAAGGTCTTAGTGGGGAGGCATGATCCAAAATGGATCTAGAAAGGCCTAAAAATCAAATTTCTAAGAATGGGATGAAACCAATGACATTGCGTCCGGCTCGTCACGTTGATTCCGACCATATAATTTTTTTTGCAAATGGATGTCGTATGCGAAAGTTATCATGTTATGATCGATTTCCCAAACAGGCAAAAAGTCATACTTGTCAAAGTCAACATGTCATACCGCTAACGTCAGTAGTAGGATAGGTGACATCATGATGAAATCAACAGGACACATGGAAGTACCCAGAGGTGACATGTGTCACTCATTTTTTTCATTTTCAGGTTGATTTGGACCAATACAGAATTGACATGTGGCAGTGTACAAATGTGACACATGGCAGTCCGTACATGACGTGGCCCAATGAAAATATGACACATGGAAGTACAGATGAAAGGTGGTTGTACAGATGATGATGTGGCAAGGTGAATAGGCTATATTGATGTTGACGTGGCAGGGTAATTGGGCAGTGTGGATGTTGACGTGGCAACTGACTCAGGAGGTGATGTGGCAACTAACTGTGCATTGATTGGGTGGTGACTGGATCATACAGTCCAATAACAGGGTGAAACGTGGTCCAATCAGAGGGCGCTACATGGCACCCCATATTTTTCCAATGTTGTCTAAGGAAAAAAATTTGTTGTGACTGTGTCGGGCTCGAACCCCCAACCTCCGGCATGAGCTAAGGTGGTTCAAAGTCGAACACATGGCCGAATATTTTTTTAAGGTTGATGTGTTTGCGGTTTAGGTGATAGGCCCCAGTTGGTGGGGGATAGCCCATGAATAGGGGGCTAAGGACCAGGAACCAAGACTGGGAGGAGGTGCGTGGAGGGTTAGCACCAAGGCATGTTGCAGCCATACGTCCGAGTTTGGGGCTTGAACGAAGGAAAAGAGGATAAGCACCTAGGACTTGGCCATATAGCATCGTGCATATGACCAGCATCCCGAAGAAGGGGGGTTGCACCCTAATTTTTTCCAATTTATGGTTTTTGCACTATATTATATGGATTTTTGTGAATTTTTATGTTGTTTTTAATGGATTTGTCCCATTATTGGGGGATCTAAAGCCCGATTTGAGGCCATATCTTGGGAGGAAGTTGGGGGGAGGATAACAACTCAAAATATATCTAAACTAGGGGTTCTTATCAGCATTAGAGAAGTTCAAAACAATATAAATGTTGAATATTTTGAAAGCCAAATCCATTTTTATGCAGGGAAGCCATTAAGGAGGGAAAATTTGCGGGCCAATTCTGGGAGCTACGCTCAACCGTTTTCAGTGTCATCCATTGTGTTGGATTCTTGAGGTTGAGAAGAACACAACCAGACTATTTTGTAATCCTTTTGACACTTTTCTGATGTAATTTTGAAGCATTTAAGAGAAATAAGAAATCCTCACCCACTGAGACAAAGGCCCAGAGACGTAGGCAATCTTGTTGAACTCCATTAACAACTTTGTTGTTATGCTTTGTTGTTCTTTGTGCTTGTATTATAATCTTCATTTACTTATGATGGTTTCTATAATATCTCATTAAGTTATTCTTCTTTCATTAATTCCTAATTGGTAATTGAACACATGCTTAAAACTTAACCAAGTCTTTAAAGATCATTTTCGGATTAGACATGGATGGAATCATGTTGGATCAGGGGTCTGACATGAATATTTTTTCGAAGAAAACTTGGGAGGTCATGGGTAAACCGAAGTTGGTATGGTCTCCCATCCATCTCCACTTGGCCAATCAATACAAGATCTACTCGATAGGTCGTCTAGAGCAGATAGAAGTAAACATAGAAAGCATAAAAACAAAGGTCAAATTTCAGTTCATAAGGATTATAGATAAATTTGATCCATATCCTCCACTACTTGGAATTGATTGGGCCTTTGATAATAATGCTGTATTAAACTTCAAGAAGAGGTAGATGTCCTTTGAAAAATACACCTGCGTGTGGTTGCACCGCTAGATCCATATGAAGATGACCAATATAATGAGCCTGTGGATGAGGATGTGTGGATCTCGATCATCGAAAACATATATAAGATCATAGGACATAGGGACGACTACATCAACCCCACCATAGATGGAGAATTAAGATGGATAAATGTCAAGTATAATGATACAAATTATGAGGATGATATGGATAGGTGGTAGAATAATCTCTACGAAGTTTCCACTCAAAGGTGTGAAGATAACAAAATTTGTGCAATGGATCAGTTCTGAGTTGCGATGCCCCATGGTTTGATGGGACAGGGCCGATGGAGACGTTCCTCATACAAATAGAGAAAATCGTTCTCGCGGAGCAGACACTTTAGGCCATGGATGTGGTGGGTCAAGGGACACGTGTGTCGTGGTGGTCGACGCACCATCGAATATTCAAAGCTAGGTGCAAATAGCTAAGTTCATAAAGGTTCAGTTCGAGACCATCATTGAATTAAAACCAATCAATCAATACAAGGGCACTGAGGATCCTCAAGAATATATATATTTTTTTGAACAACATTGAACCTCTAAAAATATCCCTCGATCCCAATGGGTGCATCAACTTGTGACTCCACACAATGGACATCGTCCCTAAAATCCTCCACTATGAGAAATAACGTTCTGATCATGACGTCACACGATCCAAATTACAACAGGAATCATGCGCGCTTGAGGAAGTTGAAGAGGCCAAAAAACTTTACAAGACTTACACATGGCTGAAGTGGTCGTGCACGGAGAAAATCAAGTCCAATATGCATTCATTCTTAGTTACCACACATACATGGTCACCGCTCTCAATGAAGCCTACTCCTAGAATTCCCAATAGGCACCAGTGCAACCAGATCTTTTAGCTCCATAGAAAATGAAAGTAGTCGTCGAGCACGTTCAGGCTTTGTAGTCATATAATCTTGAACTTCAGGACCAACAACAACAACTAAATTTGGAGGATACCGCCCTCCAACAACAAATCGATTAGGCTGTAACCACAATTCAGGAGAATCGAATCCATGCCCAAGGGTTTGTTGAGATGGTCACTCAAAGCTTCAACATGTGCGATCATTTACAGAGCCCTCTCAAGCTGACTACTCTTTATGATCAAACTCGCACAACAAAGGCAGAGGTTTCCCAACAAAAATGGGATATAAGTCTGTTGCCTCCCAAAGAGCGTGTCGCTACAATGCTTGGTATTTCCATAAGAACGAAGGAGATCACTACATTGAATATTGAGAAACAGAAGATACAAGAGTTGATCACTTTGATGGTTTATAGGGCCTTGGAATGGTATACTCATCTCTCTGAATTACAAATTGTTGTTGAACCCCTCGTCAGGCAACTCAACATCACAGACCTGACCACCTCTTAGTTCATAGCCATAGACACCGAGACAACCATTCAACTTTCAAAGGATCTCCAGGGCCAATTCAATGAGCCTGAGTTCCAATATAAGGAATTTGTGAAGGAAGTCAAAAGCATTGTGTAATCCGTTGCAATGGTCATTCCATAAAGCAGTTGGCTCGAGGATGATCCAAATAATAGTTGTGGGGGCTTGTTGGAACCCAAAGTTTTTGGTTCAGTTTTGTGTGCACACATAAACAAAGTTGTGTGAACTCATTCCATGGTTTTGGGAATGCTTAAGGAAATGCATGAGGAATGACAAAGAGTGTGCATCAGACTGAATTTGGGCAGTGCACAACATGCCGAAAATATTACTGAATGCGTGCTAGTTCCATTTTTTATGCGAGAGAAATCAAGAAGACACGTGTCATAAACAAGAAAAGAATCATTGGGAAATCCTCTCGAATGATTATTTCTAGCAGTACAAGGGATCATGGAGCTTACAAAAGATAAGTTGGCATGGAATTTAAGATTTCTCTGATTTCTGAAGGTTACGTGGACTACAGGCAGGTGCCAAAAGCATGCAAGGTGGTTTTTTTAGTTGGGCGAGTTGAGCAAAGTAGAAAGAGACAATACTCTCAAGTAGAGAAAGTTGTAAAAGGAAGTAGTGATATCATAAATAAGGTTATATAGATGTTTATAAGAAGATAATTATTGAGTCCTTAATATAGAGCTCGCTCTCATCTTGTTGTAATATTGTAATGCTTTTGAATATACTTATATGTTTGTTATATGTCTAAGTTTTGAGAAAAGGCTCATTGTGTAGTGTGTTGTATTTCTAAGGATTTATATAGAGGATATAGGAAGTTCTATGGTTGTCATATGTATCTGTTCTGCACAATGTTTACCTATGTTTTGATGGAATGACTCGCTAGTAATAAATATGAGACATTTTTTTATCTATCTTGTGTATATCGTGTATGAGTCGAATACGTGTGTGTATTGTTTTGATTCTTATTCCTAATAATCTGCCATATGTGAGTCACATGGGTTCCAATCCCGAAGAATCTTCATGTGTTTATCCTTCATCCCTGTCAAAAGAACTTATGGTCTCTATGATCCTCTCTGCATATCGGGTGAGACCTTCCTTGGCCTTGACCGAGAATTGGTATGCCGGTGCTCTGTGATTTTTGTTGGACAACTCCAGATGAACCTTGGGTATAAAATCCCCAATGTTAAGAAGGATGTGCTCAAGCACAGATCAAAACGCCCAACAAAATACCTTCCTTAGTTTGCAAAACTTGGAGGCCAAGGAAATAATGAAAATAACCTAAGTCTATAATTTCAAATTTATTTTTAAGAATGGATTTAACATGGGTTAAAATTTTAGGGTCACTACCAGTGAGGATAAGGTCATCAACATAAAGAACAAGGATTATGAGATGGCTTCCTACTTTCTTGGTATATACATTAGGGCTAGAACGACATCTAGAAAATCCAGTGTCAAGAAGAAAGTTGTGCATTTTGGAATACCAAGCTCTAGGAGATTGCTTAGTACCATAAAGATATTTATTAAGGCAGAAAAAATGGATGGATTCATTCTTTACATAGCCAAGATTTTTTTCCATGTAGATTTCTTCTTGCAAATCCGCATGCAAGAAGGTATATTTGACATCCATCTGATGGACCTCCCATTTATGTGATGTAGAAAGAGATAGAATGGGGCAGATGGAATTCAATACTTCCATATAATGCATACTTAGTTATATACACCCATTTACATTTGACAATTTTTCTTCCTTGCGAAAGAGGGACAAGACCCCAAGTATCATTTTCCATTAAGGAACAATATTCTTCATTCACTGTTGTGTCCCGATTTGGATGGCTAAAATCTTATGTAAATTTGTTTGGGTCATGAGTCTTTGAAACTTGAACCAAAAGAGAGGAGGCACACTTGAACTATGAACGTGTCCAACACCGATATGTAGGATCACTGGCAATATCACCAACTGCTTCTTGAGTTGAACAGACCCATTTGGGAAGTGATGGGACTAGTGTAGGTTCAGGTTCAATGGACTCGTGTAGAGGAAGGTGAGAAAGAGGAGGTGGATTTTCATCCTCATTGTCATCATTTGGAGAAGAAACCATAATAGGAACAGAAGATGGCACAAATGCCAAATATGGATCACAGGTCGAAGATGGCACAAATGTCGAATTAGGCTAGCAGGCTAAGATATTTTCATCAAATTTCACATCTCTTTGAATAATAGTTTCATTGGAATGAGGTTGAAGAAGTTGGTAACCTTTGATATCTTCAGAATATCTAATAAAAATGCACTTCTCACTTTTGGGATGTAATGCTTTCCTTTTCTCATCGAGAATGTGAGCCCATGCTACACTACCAAATACACATAAGTAGCTTACATTTGCTTGAATTTTAGTCCATGCTTCTTCTGGTGTTATATTTTTTAAAGCCTCCGTGGGAGTGTGATTTACTATGTAATTTGCACACTTGATGGATTCCACCCAATAATGAAGACTTGATCTTTTAGAAAAGATCATACAATTATCCATTTCCTTTAATGTGTGATTCCTTCTCTCGGCAACACCATTTTGTTGTGGTGTATATGGAACGATATGTTGCATAGTTGATACAATAAGAGATAGTTTAGATGACCAAATTGCTCATGCCAAAGTTTTCTCAAGTCATTTCTATGAACAACAAAAATTGATGGAAAAGATAATGAACCAAAGTTGTCAAATTTATACAACCTAGTAATATCATCAACAATTCCAGTTGCTAGGACATGCTTAGGATCTTTTATATCCTTGAATACAATTTGGTGAGGTGAAAATGACAAATTCTTACCTTCACTTGAATGAGTGATTTGATACACTGATAAAAAGTTGCAGGAAAGGCTTGGAACATGGAATACAACATTGAAATGATCATTATCTACTTAAAATATTCCAGAACCTACAACACTAAGAAATCTATCATCACCAACAAATATTTGTTTGGTGTTACATTTATTAAGAGAAGAACAAATGGCGTTATCCTTAGCCATATGATAAGATGATCCCTAATCAATAAGCCACTCATCAGAAGAAGAAGTAGAAGTTGCATTGAAGGAAAAACCAGAAGCAGAAAGTGCATGTCCATGAGAAGAAGAGATAGAAGAAGAAGAATAAAGATTGATGTTGTGATTCTTTGTCGCTACTTCTAAGGCTTCCATATTTTTAAAACATTTAGACTCCACATGACCATGTCACCCACAAAAGTTGTAATGCTTGTCAGTTTTCTTACTTTTAGATTTTGCTCATTTATCACCATTAGGAGTAGAAGTTGACTAAGAGGGTTTGGGACCCTTGTTTTTCTTTGTGAGTATGTTTCTTCTTGGGATGCTTGGATTTATCTTTCTATTGGGCCACTAAGGATTTATTAGATGAAATTGTAGTGTTAATCGCTACAAATTGAAAAATCTTATCTTGATTTCTAATCAAAGAATCACAAAAATACTCAAGAATGGGAGCTTGGTAAGAATTCCTTAGAGATTATTTGGTGACATAAAAGGTAGATACAAAGATAGAATATGCACTACCAATCTTAGCAAGAATTTTATATATGTACTAGTCTGCAATATGCCCAACATAAATATGCTTGTTTGTTGATCAATACTGGTGTTTTTCTTTGAGTGATTTTATCAAGCACTTTTCATTCATTAGCTCTTATACTACAAGTTGATTCATGAATTTCTATAAATAGTTTGTATATGTTATACTGGTGAGTATTTATTCAAACAATTAGTATGAAATTCAAGTACACCAAAATAGAAGAAATATAATTGGCATCTTTATTATGAGTAGGAGTTAGAATACAATCATAAAGACCTCTAATGGATTTGTTGCAGCTGCAACAACACTACAAAAACAAAACAAAACAAAACTTGTAATAATGGCAACGTCTCCTCAAAAACTGTTGCCAACTTATCAAAGTTGTTTAGTGCATCCTCCAAGACCCACAGTTATGGATACAGAGCACTCAACCCTCCTCCTAGACCTTGTGGCACAACAAGTGGCCTCATAGACTTTTCCAAACCATTGTTGCTCAACTGATATGGGCTCATGTCCCTCTCTACCCTCACGACTTCCAAAAAAGGGGATGTAGATTCATTAAATGGGTTGTGTTCATCTCTAGTGCCCCGTGACACCTTTCTCTTCTCAATCTAGCAGATAGGAAGCGTTTCGACCCTCCTAAACCATGCTCACCACCTTTCTTTTTTTCATGTACTCAGAATGTATCATGGGTATTTTATTGCATCAACTGGAGTAAGAGACAACTATTGACATCATGCCTGACTGATTTACAGAACTCGTGGAATGGAGTGTGACTCATCGTTTGGTACTTCTACAAGGTTAGGAAGTGGGGTGGCACATGGGCCCACGTTCTACATATTTCACACCATTCCATCTACCCATATGGAAATGTATTGGGTGCGCATGTTGCCACATAATTTGGCAAGACATGGAATTCATCTCTTTGATGCCCTTATGAGCAACATATGGTACAACATATGTGCTCATGCACGACCTTTGTCTTAACCATATCCTGAATTTGCATTGTCAAGTTAGTCAATTGCAACTACACATGCCAAACCTGTCGACATCTTCTCCCCTCTATGCATGGCTTCCAGGCATATGGAAATTTCTACTACCTCCACTTGAGTCGTTACCTTTTGTTGGTTGAGTGGAAATTGCGTATGGGGAAGTAACCCTACAATAAACCATTCCCTATGATGTGTGTCCTATATTTGGAACATCAGTATATCTAACAAAATTTCAAATTGTTGGTCATAATCCCATATGGTCTCCCCTTCCTTCTACTTACCAGATTGCTTCACATGTAACCAATGTTACTCTACATCATCCTTAACCATTTTGTGGAACACAGATAGTCTTATGGTATTGTCCTAATTTTCCATCTTCAAAATCGAGCTAATTCCTCTTCTCTAACTTCTATGGGTTTGATTTTCTCACACCACTATTCCTCGAGATAAATTATTGCTGACTTCACCTTATTCTTCACTCGTATCTTCACTTATATCTTCTTCTTCTCTCTCTTCTACTCCAATATATTCACTATATGTTATGTTTTCTTCTTGATTAAAAATGTGCAAGGGTTGGTAAGCCCATATTCTTTGAAACTTCTCGCGAGGTGACCGAGAGAGTTATCTACTTGCAACCATGCAAGACCATATACTATTGTCAATTTGTCTCCCCCACCACTAGGGAAGCCTCCATCTTCCTCTTCTTTCAGCACACTAACACATCGTTCTCTACCTTCATGTCATATATGTGCACCACAAATGTGCACTTTTTTTTAATCCAATATGTGCTTTGTCTTCAAGTCCAGTCTGCGCACTACCACTTTGTGTGTTATCTTCCTCTCTGAAAAATGCACTACTATTATGTGTGCCATCCTCTCCTCTTATCAATGCACTACTGCTCTGGGCTACATCTTCCTCTAAGGTTGTGGCACTCTGCAACAGTGAAGGGATGTAGAATTCGTCACCTAGGCTTGTACTAGTATCACTACTGGTATCCCCAGTAGACACCATATCCTCTATCCCACACATCTTTGTGGGCTTATCCTCATTTATTCTCCACTTTGGAAAAACATACTCTTTTGCACTACTACCTAGTGCGGTCCCTTTTTTATTCATCTTGGACCCAACCCCTCGTCACATGCCCTGGATAATTCTATTCCAACTCTATTTTATGCTCTTCTTCTTATCTCAACTCTTCTTGTGTACCTCTCATATCTTTTTCTCCTTTTATCCTCTGGTCCATTCCATACCTCACCCCATCTCAACAATTTTTGGATCCTCCTCAATCAATCCATCTTCTCTCTGACTTTCCCATGTCTTTGCAAGCCCCCACCCCATTCTAGGGGAGTTTACTTATCCATTCAATCAAGCTCCATACGTATCAACCCTTTCTCCACGAACATCATTTTTATCCAAAGTGGAATTTTTTCCAGCATCTGCTTTATCAATCCATCTGCAAAATTTCTTTCAACCTAGTTGAAAGAGTCGGTGTATTCCACGAAGAATTCAACAATGTATCCTTATTTTAATAGAGAAAACCATAAGTCAATAGCCCGAGTCCACTTATTATCCAACACTTTCAATTATTCAAGCTTGGATTGATCCCAAACCACTAGTTCCAATGACCACACAAGAGAATTGGTAGCAATTTTCCTTTTTTAGGAATTCAAACAATAAACAAGAAAATTCAACAAAGAAAATATCATGCATATCTGTGTATAGATACCTATCCTTCCACTTGTTGATATTCACCCTCGGTCCTTGGGTTTCTTGCAGGGAAAACTCATTCTCTTTTGTAGTCAACCAGTATTGAATCTCCTCCTGAGATGTATTCCACCTTATCTATTTCCTTCATGGTTCCCGACAAGAATTTCAAGTCATAAGAACATAACCATTTATTCGGTGTTTTGATCCATGATTTCACACATCCTTCTTAACGTTGGGGATTTTAGACCCAAGATTCATCCGGAGATGTCCAATAAAAACCCCAGACCACTGACATATCAATCCTCATCCAAGGCCAAGGAAGGTCTCACTTGAGATACAGAGAGGATCATAGATACCATAAGGTATTGTGACAGGGATGAAGGCTAAACACATGAATATTCCTCGAGATTAGCACCCATGCAACTCATATCGGATAGATTATTAAGACTAAGAATTAGAATAGTACACACATATATTCAACTCCTACATGATAGACACATGATAGATCAAACTTTTCACATATTTATTACTAGAGTCATTCCATCAGAAGAGAGGTAAACATTGCGTAGAACAAATACATATGAAATCCATAGAACTTCCTATATCCTCTATATAAATACTCAGAATTAAAACACACTACACAATGTGCCTTTTCTCAAAACTCTTACATACAACAGACACATAAGTATATTAAACAAAATTGAAATATTACAACGGGCTCAGAGTGAGCTCGATATTAAGGACTCGATGACTCTCTTCTCATAAAATAGTTAATCTTATTTCTAATACCATGGATTCCTTTTATATCTTTCTTCACTCGGGAGTGGTGTCTCTTTCTTATCTACTCCACTCGTCTGATTCAGTATTACTGAATGTGTCAGAGGAAGTTATAGCCAAGGAGTTATGGGATAAGTTGGGGAACTTGTATCAGTCTAAGTCCCTAGTAAATAAATTGTTCCTGCAGAAAAAGTTGTATAACCTGAGGACGAGAGATGGAGACTCGGTGACAGAACATATGAACACCTTCAAAATTGTGGTAATTCAGTTGTTATATGTTGAGATTAAAATTTTAGATGAAGATAAGTGTATCAATTTACTATGCTCTTTACCATACTCGTGGGATATTTTGGTTGTGTCCATAGGTAATAATACAACTACCTTGAGTTTCAATGATGTGGTCTCATCCTTGTTATCGGAGGAGATGAGACGAAAGATCATGGAAGGACAGAGCACATATGCATTATTTGCAAGAGGACACTCCCAGGATAAATATAGATCTAAGTCCTCAAGTGGGAGATCTAATTCTAAGGGTATATCTAAATCTTCCAAAAATTTTGTAAAGGTGTGATGGAGATGTGGAAAAGAAGGGCACTTCAAGAAGCAATGTAGATCCAATATCATTGAGAAAGTGAAGGGATCTGAAGTTGTTCCCTCTATAGATTAAAATACCTCCAAGAAAGAAGGAGGTAAAGTGCGCTTGGCTTCTTCAAACAGACATGTAGATCATTAGGCATGGTTGGTTGACTCGGGTGCATCCTTTCATATGAATCCCCGTAGGGAGTGGTTTTGTGAATATGAAAGGTATGATGGAGGTAATTTTTTCCTAGGTGATGACTCGACAACCAAAATCATAGGAAGAGGAAAAGTCAAGTTAAGCATCATAGATGGAAGGATTATAACATTGTCTGGTGTTCTACACATCCCAGGATTAGCCAAAAATTTGATTTTTGTAAGCAAAATGGACAATGCATGGGTTAAAACAGTATTTGAAAAATAAAATTGCAAGACGGTTCGAGGAGAAATGGTGTTGGTGAAGGGAGTTCGAATTGGAACTCTGTATAAGATGCAAGGAATCATTATTAGTGATGGGTGTAATAGTTCCATTGTTCCTGATATTGGAGTAGAAGAATAAAAAACTCCTACAATCTCTATAGAAAAGGTTATGCTATGGCATCAAAGACTGGGGCATATCAAAGAGAAGGATCTTCAACTACTACATGGTAGAGGTATGGTTGAAGGTATGTCTAACTTCTCTCTGGAGTCTTAGTTATGTGAACATTGTGTATATGGGAAGAAGAATCGAGCAAGATTCCCCTTTGGTGAAATATGGGTAGAAGGAATTTGACAGCTAGTTCACAGTGATGTGTTTGGACCTATGTCGGTTCCATAATTTGGAAAATATGTGTACTATGTCTCATTTATATATGACTTCTTGAGGAATACTTGGATATATTTTTTTAGGAAGAAATATGAAGTCTTTGACAGGTTTAAAGAGTTTAAGGATCTTGTTGAGAATCAAACAGAGAAAATAATTAAGGTGTTGAGGACAGATAATGGTGGATAGTTCTGCGAGAATGAATTTGAATAATTCTATAAGAAGTGTGGTATAGAAAGCAAGAAGACTACTCCATATACACCTCAACATAATGGAGTTTCAAAAACCATGAACAAGACACTAATGGAAAAATCAAGGTGCATACTCAGTGGTGTCGGGTTAGGGAAAGAATTCTAGGAAGAGGCAATGGGTATTGCATGTTACTTGGTCAATAGATCACCCTCGCCAGCACTGGATGACAAGTCTCCACAAGAGGTATGGACTAGTAAGAAACCTTCTTTCACACATCTCAAGGTATATGGTTGTGAGGCCTATGTTCATGTTCCAAAGGAAAACATGAGTAAGATAGATAAGAAGGCTGAAATTGTATCTTTATTGGGTATAAATATGGTCTTAAGGTTATAAGCTTTGGAACCCAGAAACTAAGAAGGTTGTTTATAGTCGAGATGTGGTATTTAGAGAAATGAAGCATGTTTTCAAATAGGAAGTCCTACCAAGTAAGGAAGAACCAGAGAAAATAGAGTTTGAGCCAAAGGATGATGAATTTGACTCTATAAAACAACAAGAATCAAAAGAAGAAGATCCTCATACTCTAGTATTGAGAAGATCAGTGCGGGGAAAAAGGCTACTGGAAAGGTATACTCCATCTAATTTCCATTCAAAATTTATTTGTCTATTACTGGTGATGATCCTAGAACTGTTAGGGAGGCAGTGGTTTTAGAGGATGGAAAACTCTAGAAAAAGGCCATGGTTGAAGAAATTGAAGCCTTGGATAAGAATGAGGCTTGGGATCTAGTGGAGTTTTTGACTGGAATAAATCTCATTAGCAATGATTTTTGTGAGATTTTTTATCCTATTGTCAAGTTAACTTCTAATAGATTTATGTTATATGTTGTTGTTGCATTTTGAAGTAGAACAGATGGATGTGAAGACAACACTCCTACATGGGGATATGGAAGAAGAAATCTACATGAAGCAGCTAGAAGGCTTTGTTGTGAAGGGAAAGAAGGAGCTGGTATGCAAGCTGAAAAAGTCCTTGTATGGTTTAAAACAATCACCAAGGATGTGATACTTATATGTTGGGACTTGACTCCACAAGAAGCAAAGAGGAGCATTGTGTGTATTTTAAATTAATTGGTAATCATTTGATTTATTTGGTCTTGTATGTGGATGACATGTTGTTGATAGGAAACAACAAGGAGATTATCCAGGACATGAAAACTCAATTGTCCTCTAAATTTGACATGAAGGATATTGGTGCTGCAAATTTCATTTTGGGCATGGAAATTAAAAGATATGGGAAAAACAGGAAACCTTGGTTAAATCAGAGAAAATATGTGGAGACAATATTGGATAGGTTTAATATGAAGGAATGTAAATCGGTCAGGGTCCCTATTCTTGTAGGTGTAAAGTTGTTTGTGAATCGGTGTCCCAAGACACAGAAAGAGGAGGAGGACATGTCTTGTGTTCCATATGCGAGTGTGGTTGGTAGTTTGATGTATACAATGGTCTGTACTAGACTAGACATTACACATGCAGTGGGAGTTTTGAGCAGGTATATGTCAAAACCAAAGAAGGAGCATTGGACAACAGTAAAGGGGGTTTTCAGGTATTTGTGTGTCACTGCTAGCTATGGATTGTTCTACCAATGAAGAGAAGGATTGGACAGAGTGTTGGACATACATGGTTTTGTGGATGCAGACTGGGTTGGAGATCTACAAGTGGCTATGTGTTTAACCTATTTAGAGGAGCAATCAGTTGGATGAGAAAAAGACAGTTTGTAGTGTCACTTTCAACTACAAAAGTTGAATACATGGAAACCACTCATGCAATCAAGGAAGCGGTATGGTTACAAAGATTATGTTAAGGTATTGGGTTGGTACAACAAGCTATAAGGATAGATTGTGACATTCAGAGTGCAATTTTTATGGCGAAGAACCCAACTTATCATTCAAACACAAAGCACATTGATGTTCAATATCACTTTGTGAGAGACATGGTTGAAGAAAAGAAGGTGTTGTTGACGAAGTTGGACACTTTGAAGAACGTTGCAAATTCATTAAAAAAATATGTGAGCACTAATAAGTTCTCTTGGTGTAGAGGATCTATGGGCATTATTACCTTGGATTGTTGACTATGTAACCCTGTAATCCCCTGTATGCAAAGAAAACAACAAGTGGGAGAATGTTGGATATGTGTTATATTATTTGCATGACTAGAAATAGTGTCTACATTGCGTCGGGTGTGTAGGGGGTGAATCCCCCCTACGTCGGGGTTCAAGGGCAGTGCCCACGAAGAAAAAAATATTCCTTGATTTTCGTGCCCATTTATGGGTAGTTTTTCAGCACATGGTTTTTTCGCCAATGGTTTTCTATTTCCAGTTAAGGAATTAGGGTTGTTGAATTATCCAGGTCATTGGAGTAGGGTTTTTGGATGCCTTGGTTTCAGACCTATCACTTGGGCTTGTACGAAAGAATAGGTTATTTCTCTTTCTTCAGCAGAAGCATAGAACTGAGCAAAGTTTAATGAAAATCAAGAAGCCTTGTGGATTCGACAAATCATTTTAGAGTTTGGATTCCATCATTAGAATCCAACTACCCTCCGGTGTGACAATCAGAATGCTATCAAGCTCACCAAAAATCCATTTCAACATTAGTGCAACAAACACATCAAGCTACACATGCACTTCATCAGAATCTCATTCATGATCGAGTTATTGAAGAGCTCTTTTTCCTTATAGAAGATTAAGGTGTAGACATTTTCACAAAGTCTCTTACATAAGCAAAGTTTTCCAAACTTTGATATATGTTAGGAGTTCAGGAAGTTTTCATTAAGGGGGGATAGACTCTAATGCCTCCTTCCTTCTCCTGTTGTGTCACCTTGTAAATCCTTCAATTCTATCCCAAGTTGTTCTTAAGGGGGGATGTTAGGATATTTAGACACTTAGGAGTTAGTTAATATCAACTTGGTCTAATTTGTCTTTAGGTAAAAGTGTGTTTCTTTAGTATGCATTAGTATGTATTTATGGTTATGTAATACGAACTTCACGATATGTTCTATACATATAGTGATATGATGGCTCATATTCTCCTCGATCTTAACGACTACATTGGTCCATGGATTAACACCAAATCAGTCCATGATATCTATTTAAAGAGAATGGAGGTTCATTTGTTGATGTTCAATTGTGAGAAACTCTCTTGTAAACTATTTTTCTTTTGCATTAATATATTTCCTCAAGTGGCCACATTGGCTATGGTCGTGGACTATTTCTCTCTTTGAGGGTTTTAACCACGTAAAAACATCGGTGCATTGATATTTGATATATTTGTGTGAGTGGTTAGTCAAGATGTTCATCCTTTGTTGGAATATCCTATTTTGTCGAACAATGAGGGTCTATTTCCGGAAAATATAGGAAGAATAACAAGTGGAATTTGGGCCAAAGTTAAACCATTAAATTGTAAATTTCATAAGGAAAACATAGAGCACCAAAAGGGTTTCCCAACTTATGGGAAAAAGTGAAATAACTGGTAGTATGACCTACAATCCCACATTTTTTAATGAGAATCAATTTTACTAGATGAATGATCTTTCAAAGTCCATTAAGCGACCTCAAAACTAGGGATCTATAAGTCTAAATTTAGAATTTAGTTACTGATCTACAAACTATCGTGGATATTCCAATGGAACAGTTCTTCATAAAAAATATTATACTATTTTGAAATCTTAGGTTATGTAATTTGTTTCCTTAGATCCCAAATTAGTTATTACTAGCTTATTCCTCAGATTTATGAAATTAACTAAATATTAAAATGAAAGAAATGAGCAAAAAAACACACCATCCACACACAAATGAACACAAGATATATCATGGAAAACTCAATTTGGGAGAAAACCTAGCTAGAAGGTGAGGCCTATGCTCTGCTATCTTTTCTTTAGTTGTAGAAATGTAGATACAAAGAAAGAGGCAGTCACTGTGGAGTTTTGTTTGACATTGTGGCATGTATGGTTGCTACGAAACCTTTTCCTCTCCTGTTGTTCTCTCAAAATACCACTCCTAGATTTTATGCTCAACTATGGAACAAGTAAAATGCTAAGTAATGGAACCATTTCTTCTTCTAGTGGTCGCGTATTTAACATAGCCCAATAGTCATCTAGAATTATGGTTTTGACTTCCCTAACCCTCAATTAGTAATCAGGTTTGGACCTTTTAGAATCTTCTTGAAAGTATACATGTGGCTAGTCCCATATGTGTGAGTAACGGGGGTTGACATGGCATCCACTCGTATCATGGGGGTCAATAAGGTAGGTCAATGTGTGGGAGGCATTACTTTTGCATACAAGCTCTAATTGAGGTGATTTTTGCTCTTTTAGAAAGGTCTCAATATGTATATTAATGTGAAGGGTGTTTGGACAAGTTCTATACATTACAATCCCAAAAAATGTCATTTAATGCCTCAAAATGGCCCCATAAGGCTTAAGACCCCAACCAATTTCCAAACTAGGACTTGCCACATTGCCCTACAAGTCAATTCCTTCAATTGTTTTCCACCCAAAAAGTACCAAGATTGATGAAAAATTATATGATGATCCAATCCAGGTCATACCTCCCCATTTAGGGAGTCTTTTGGTCCCAAAATTAGTTATTGAATTAGGTCAGGAAAATTTTCCTCTACTTTCTCCCTGGAGTACCATTTTTCTTTTCTTGGAATTGTCCTTTCAACCCAATCTACCA
>JZKD02S2150834.1:0-18126 GCA_000966675.3 Picea glauca
TTTATTGTATTCAGTCTGTTAATCAGTTCGTTCTGCTCCTAAATCTGGATCAGTGGTATCATAGTGGTCTTCTCTTCATTTATTTTTCTTCGTGCATGTCCCTGACAAGATCTGGGTACAAGAATTTGGGACTCCAACCAATCGATATGTTGCAAGATCGGTCACGACGAGCTTGAAAAAAACCCATGGGAGACAAAAAGAAAGATGATGGAGCAAGAGATCCTTTTAAAATGTTGCTCGAGGAAGCCCTTGCGCGAGAAAGGAACAAAATGATGGATAACCTTGTGTAGATCCTTCGGTAGTTGCCCACAAAAGAAGCATCTTCATCAAGCGCCCATGAAACCCCCTTCGAGGTACAGATAAATTTTGATATTCCATTATTTGAAGGACTGATAGATGTGAATGTTGTAGATAAATGGTTGAATCTACTCGAAGGGTATTTTCGGTCCATAATTTTTCCTATAGGGAAAATATTACTTTTGTACTCCTCAAGGTCGTCCCCCATGTTAAGGACTAGTGGGACACTTACTCTGAGCAAAGGGCCATAGAGGAATCTGCAATATTTGTGATTGCCCCTAAATGGGATTCCTTCCGGGATGCCATTAAAGAAAAATACTACCATGTTGGAAGCTACGAGGACCAGTACACCAGATGGACCACCCTGCTTCAAGAAAGGGACCAGACAGTACCATATTTCACCAATATTTTCCATACCCTGCACACCAAGTTGGGTATCAAATACTCTGAGCGACATATCGTGTTCAAATACCGCGGTTGTTTGCATAAGTACATTCAAATAGAAATGGAGTTTTTGGACATCACCTCATTGGGTACGGCTTATAGATATGTTGTCAAGATCGAGCAGAAATTTAAGCATAAGAGGCGAGAGTTTGGATCTGCAAACTCCTCATAGCCGAAGCAGGGCAAAGGCGACCCCAACCCACACAATAAGGGATAGAGCAAAGATGGTCACTCTCAGGACAACCAGTCCAAGTAGCAACACAAGAAGGGCAATGAGAAGACGAAGAATGACACATAAAAATGGTGTGAAAACCATGACCTGAGACACGAAAGTGGAAATCAAGGTGTAGGCATATTTGTGTAATTTTCATATTAATGAGTATTAGGGTTCTACGTTTCTTATTACACCTTTCACTACACTTTGACCTATAAAATATTTTATGTGTGAAAAAATCGATCTTACCTTAATCCACTCATAATTTTATCTTCTCTTTTTATTTAAACTTAAAATACACATATTTATAACTACTAAATTTATTTAAATTATATTTAAAAATAAAACATGTATAACTATCAATAATTATTTATATTTTATTTTAAATATTTGATATCATTAATTTTTTATTTTAATGTGTATTACTATTTTCCTTTTTGAAATTAAATTTCATTTCATAAATATACACAATGTCTTTATACTTTGCCAAAAACACACATCATCCAACTATTTCACAAATACTACATTGAGTTTCCTTTTATTTAATGTGTAGATGAAAACTCATGCATTATAGGTTCTCTCGGTTCCATGATTCAAGTTTGACTCAACATTGTCTCAATTAGTTAATAAACAATTTGCATTTGTATTTTATTTCAAACAGATAGTTAATGTGTCTAACAAATATTTATGAATCTTTGTGTAAGTTTTCATAGTTTATTATAATATTCATTGAAATTTTTGGATATAAATTGTGTGAAAAGTTTTGAACAAATATCTAAGAATTGATTTTGTTAGATCTTGAATTAAAAAATTACTTAAAAAAATACTATTAAACACTTACTTGAATTAAAAAAACTATTAAACACTCACTTCTGCTCTTGGCAAGGACTTGTTTGCTCCAAATTATTGGGTTTGGGAGCGGCATTGGCGAGTTTTGAATCTGGATCCTACTGGTTTTTGGCGCCGTGATAGTTGAGACTCTGCTTGGCACCCATAGCGCCATTGACGACACTGGATGTATCCCTTACGTCGATCTAGGCGATGACTCTTTTTCCCATTGTGACATATCGTTGTCTGGGATTACCGATATGATTGGGTACTGTTCTGAGGCCGATACAACACTTGGTGGCTTGGACAGAGGCTTGTTACACTATTTACCAAGGTGACTTCTTAGCGGTCTCAGCTTCACCTCTTTGGTTACCTGCACTCTATCCCGGGCCTGACATATTTTAAGATCTGTCATTTTTCTCTGTTTTGCGGTTTCCTAGATCTTTGTTTTTTCCTGACTCTTTCTGAAGCCCTCTGACTACCATCTTGGAACGTTCAGGTTCGCTCTTCTCCTTTTTCAGGACTTGCTTTCCCTACTGACCGGCCTACTAGTTTGGGGGTCCCCTGTTGCACCTTCCCTTTCTCACTGACTGTTCCAGAAGTCCCTGTCGTTTTCTCTCCTCTCTAGCCATTGTTTGACTCTCTAGAAGCTTCTTTGAGAGAGCCAAATCCATGGACCCCTCTGCAAGGAACATGGGAGACCCTTGGGACCACTCGGCACTCCTTGCCTCGATCGATGACCTCTGCTCTACTCATTTCTGGACTTCTAAGCGGTCAGCCCCACCATCGCAATCGATCCCTGGGCCCATGCTCCCTTCTACAACTACAAACCTGTTTACCCAGCCTAGTTCTCCAAACATTGTTGGAACTACTGCACAGGCTACATTTGGAGGAGCACGCCTTCCTGGTAAGCAGAACTGAGGTGTTGAAGGAAATGATCTGCAGGATTGTGAACATGATGGGAGACGACCTCAACCAAGACCAACTCCTCTTAAACAAGGCATCCACAAACGCCGGCAAAAAGTTTGGAAGCCAAAACTTAGACATCCCAAGCTCACTCTTGGAATGGATGTAGGACTATCGGAAGCCTGCAACCTGGCCCTATGCACTTTAGTGGGGAGGCTAGCTTACAAGGAGAAATGCAAACAGAATTTTGATGCTTGGATTGCTACTCATTGGAAGCCGCTGCTCGGTTACATACCTTAGATTCTTTTGCTCCAACAAGGCTGGTTTGGTTTTATCTTCAGAAAACCAAAGGACATTGTCCTCATCCTCGATAGATTCTGGGCCTTCGATGAAGGAAGCCTCATGCTCAAACGGTGGAGACTCGGCTTTAATCCTTCCACGGAGTTCTTTAGCCATCGACACATTTGGGTCCTTCTATCTGGCCTCCCACTACAAATCTGGAACCACCAAGCGCTCGAACTTATAAGGGCCTCCATAGGCCGTTTTCTAAGGGTGGATTCGATCTCCCTATCGGATTCGGACAGAAGAATGGCGAGGATCTACGTGGAAATCGATATTCAGGCTGGACTACCTGAAATCTTGGAGATTGATTGGCACATTCAATTGATACCACAGCGACTAGACTACTTAGGCATTCTGTTTCGTTGCTCCCTCTGCCGCAGAATTGGACATTTGAGAAAAGACTGCTATAAGTTCCCACCTCCTGTACTCATTATGGATCCAGCAGAGGAGTCAAATTTTGATGGTTACATCTCATCTCCCAACCAGCTTGCGGAGGAGGCACCTATCCCATGGAGGGACACCTTTCCACCTGATGACTCTTTAATAGGTAAGATTCACCAGTTTTGTCCTTCACTCTTCAATACCTTCTCTTCCTGGGATAGACTTTTTATAAACGAACAAGCTGACAAACTCTTGTTTGAAGAACTCTCGGGCTCTCTGCCTGTAAATCCTGACCCACCTCCTTTATTTACCGCCCCCTGCCAACACCAGCCGAACCAGCTACAGACGGCTCCATCTCACTATCGTCTCTACCACCCCAACTTTTAATTCCATCGGCCGGGGCCTCGGGCTATCAACCTTCTACAGTCACATATGAAACACCAGGACCGTCCTCTCTACCTGGTTACTCCAAGCCAACCCAATCTGTTCTCCAGCTAGATGCCATGTTTCCAGGTGCTACCCCAGCTCCCCCTCTACCCTATGATTCAATACCCATCCATACCTATCATGGGAAAGCTCTTTCTCAACCCACCTATACTCCATCTGACCTGCCATCTTCTTCTTCCGCTAAACCTTTACCTACAATGGATCCCACTTGGTCGAGAGGTATTGGGATTGAACTTTCACCTTTAAAAACCCGCAGCGTGTGCAAAAAGACTCTGTCTATACCAGCGACATCGGGCACTTCAGATACTGCTACAATTCAAGGGGCGCTTAGAGGATTAAAAGCCCTTGTCCGGGGTAAATCATGATTCTTCTGTCCCTCAACATAAGAAGGGTTGGAGGACCCCTAAAACTCGCCTCCATGCGTAGACTTCTGGAGAAGTCTCTTCCGTCAATCATCTTTCTTCAAGAAACTTTAGTGGATGCTGCTACAGCAAGGGATTTCATGCACCTGCTCCGTCCGAACTAGATGACCTGCGCTGCAAGCTCGGTAGGTAACTCAGGGGGCCTACTGGCCTCGTGGGACCCCTCCCTTTTTGATTTCTTCCCGATGCTCAGTCCTGGAGGGATCCTTCTTTCCGGGACCTGTTTTGAACTAAAATCCGATATCAACCTACTCAATGTCTACGGTCCATGTGTTGACCATAAAGTTTTATGGGAACGTCTTGATGATCTCAGGCTTTTGGCCGCTAAGAATCTTATCCTTGCAGGTGATCTAAACCTAACCACCAGCCCCGAGGAATTGTGGGGTGAAAAGGCGCAGATCGATCCACTCCTGAGTTTTTTTAGTCACATATTTTACAAAAACTCCTTAGTTGACTTGAAGCCAGCTTAGCTACTTCCCACTTGGAGAAATGGGAGACAGGGCCCAACTAGTATTGCCAAAAGACTAGACCGTTTTTTAATTGCTGAGGAGTTTCTCTCGCCATCTTACTGCTATCGATCTTGGGTAAACCTCTCGTTCCTCTCTGACCATGCAGCCATTTGCTTACAGTTGGGTGCGGGTCGCTTCGGTGTTGGATAGCCATTCAAATTCAATGCGCAATGGCTGAGAGAGGAATCGTTTAACAGCCTTTTCAGATCGGTATGGGTGGACTCATCCCTTACGGCGCCTGGTGACCCCCAAGGAAATCTGGCTATTAAACTCTCCAGATTAAAAGCCCGCACTATACATTGGTTAAAAGGGAAAAAGATTTCAGAACAGGCTGACCTTTATAGGATAGAACAGGAGCTGGAATTCCTTCTACGCAAAAATATTCAGAGCGCCAACAGCTCGGACATTGATTTTAAAATTCATGGCCTTGAGCAAGCGCGTAACGCCCACCTTCGTGCAGATGAGGAGAGATGGCGTCTGAAAAGTAGGATGCTCTGGCTAGCTAGCAGGGACAAAAATACACGATACTTTCACTGTATTTCCATCTCCCGCCGATCCAAAAAGCATCTTTGGGACATTGAGGATGAGGACGGCTACCTACACCAGTCACAGGAAGATATCAAATTTGCTTCTTTCAACCATTTTAAGAATTTTTTCAAGGATACCTCTGATCCTAATCTTGCTGCACAGATTGAGTTAGCTAGCCTCTTCCCTAATATGGTTACCATGGAGGAATCCATAGCCTTAGAAGCGCCCTGTACAAAGGAGGAGTTGTTAGTGGTTCTCAAGGGTTTCAAAAAAGAAAAGAGCCCTGGACCAGACGGTTGGTCAGTTGAATTATATCTACATTTTTTTGATATTATGTTCCAGGATCTCCTAGACGTCGTGGAGGATGCTAGAACCAGAGGAGTGGTGAACTCTCAGATCAAAAATACCTTTGTTGTCCTGATTCCAAAATCTAATCTGCCCAAACAGTTTAAAGACTTTCGTCCTATCTCTCTCTGTAACATGTGTTACAAACTAATCTCCAAGATCATCGCTAGAAGAATCCGCCCCTCTCTGTCAAAGGCTCTTTCCGATGAACAGCTCGGATTTCTAAAAGGAAGACAAATTCTCGACGTCGTTGGAATCACTCAAGAATGTATTCATAGTTTAAAGACAAAAAAACAGCATGCTATTCTTCTAAAGCTGGACCTAAAAAAGGCCTTCGACTGCATTAACTGGAACTTTCTGCATCTTGTTCTTCTACAGTGTGGCTTCGGTCTGATTATCACCAACTGGATTTTGGGATGCATTTCATCAGCCACTCTTGCTATTCTGATCAATGGGGAAGCCACCAAAACCTTCCACTATGAGAGAGGGCTCCGACAGGGATGCCCTCTCTCACCTCTTCTTTTCATTTTGATCCTGTAAGGGCTCAGCATCTTGCTCAAAAACAGTCAAGCGGATGGACACCTAACTGGGATAAAAATTTCGGGGAAGATACATATCCTACATATCCTATTTGTTGATGACATGTTGATCCTGACTTCGGCCAACCTTGCTGAATGGACGCTTATACACTCCATCCTTAACACTTTCTGCTTAGCTTCTGGTCTGGAGACCAATTTACACAAATCTATCTTCCTTGTTTCGAATCCTCAGGAGACTATACTTCCAGCATTAAAAGAACTTTTCGTCTTTGATTCTCTCGAGCTAGCGAGAGGGTTTTCGTACCTTGGTTTTTTCTTAAAATCCTCCAGATATTCAAGTAAAGACTGGCACTGGCTTTTTGACAAATTTAATAGCAGGATTCATCATTGGTGCAACAGGATGCTCTCTTTAGGAGGAAGATACGTTCTCATAAAAGTTGTCTTGGAAAGCCTCCCGGTATATTGGATGGCGTTAGCTCATATCCTAGCTTCGGTTCTGAAGACCCTTCATCAACTCATCTTCTCCTTCCTCTGGACCGACAGCAAGAAGAACACTGGCTATCACCTCTGCAGATGGGAAGTGATTTCAAAACCTAAGTTGATGGGTGGTTCGGGCCTTAGGAACTTGCCTTTCTTCTATAGGGCACTCTCGGCCAACACCTTCTGGAGAATTCTTATGAAACCCGGCCTTTGGAGCAAGGTGATCAAAGCCAAGTACTTTCCACATATTCTGGTACACATCTGGATTATATCTGCTTTTGATCGACCCACCAGCGGCTCACTAACTTGGAAACACCTCTCAAAGTCCCTTCCGATCATACTTCAGTGGATTTCGTGGAACCCGGGCAATGGATACCTGATAGAAGTGGGCAGAGACTGCATTTTAGGCCTGGGAAGACATGCCCAGCTTTCTTCTTCACTGTTGACGCACCTTCACCGCAAGAGCTTATATTTCTTACACCAATTCAAATCACCGTCAAGAGGAGGACTACTGGGCGAACAATGACTCAGTGGCGCGGAACTCCAGCTGGATTCTGATTTAATTAGTGAATGGGACGGCTACACTCAGTCGCTGAAGGACGCGGGCATCCGATTGCAAGAAAGGTCGTATTCCCTTCTGTGGACTGGAGGGGACCAATCGGGCTCTCTCACTGTCAATAACGTTTATCTTGCTCTAGCAAGGAAATTCTGGACTCAAGATAATACAAGAGGGCACCAGCAAATTTGGAAGGCTGACTGCCCAGTCAAGCTAAAGCTTTTCTTTTGGTTACTAATAGAGAATAAGTTACTGGTGTGGGCGAACCTTCAAGCCCGAGGATGGGAAGGGCCTAGCCGCTGCATCCTCTGCAATCAACAGAGCGAGACAATCCCACACATCTTCATCACTTGTTCTTTCATACGCTCGGTGTGGCGGATTTTAGCTCCATCTCAACTGCTCTACACGACTTGGTCGGGATCCAGCGTACTCAATTTCTTTCAGAACTGGATCGGTGTTTCTAAAAATCTTGTTCTGCTGCCAGTCTTCCTCTGTTGGAAGGTTTGGAAGGCCAGGAACTCTGCTCTTTTCGATGGGAAGTCTCCTTTAGTGCTTAATGTGGCTAATCTTATTCTTGTTAAGGCAGCTCTACAGAGGAAACAGTCATCGGATCCACCTCACAGCCGACACCATTTTGCATTTCCTCTTGAAAGGGTTGTCACTTGGTTTGACGGAGCCTCTCAACAAAATGGCTCACTATGTGGAGCGGGAGGTAAAATCGCGCTTAACTCACACTCGTGCTTTTGCTGGACTCTAAACTGTGGAAAAGGATCTAACATGAAGGCAGAACTTTTGGGTGCTTGGGCGTCTCTCATTCTGGGAAGTCGCCTGCACACCAACGAGCTTTTACTCTTGGGAGATTCTAAAATTATTATTGATTGGCTGAGGGGTCAAGCTGATTTCCATGTGGCAGCTCTCGAAAGTTGGAAAGAGAGAACCCAACAAGCCACCCAATTGTTTAGAAAACTCTCTTTCACACACATCTTTAGAGAGGAAAACAGCGAGGCGAATACCCTCTCTAAAAAGGCTTTGTTTATGCCTTCGGGCCATTTTTTTTTTACTAAGTGGGAGGATGGCAACGAAGGGCCATCCATCATGATCAATATGTGATTTCTGCCACCATTGTTATGTTTCTTTCTGATTATCTTTTGATCAGTTAGCTGATCCCCAGTTGTGATTGCGACTTTGGTTTGCCCGATTGTATGGACTGCATCGATCCACTAGCTTAGTTCTCCCTCTTGGCTCTTCTTTGCGGAGGCAGTTTTTGCATATGTTTATATCCTTATGAATATAAAGAGTATTTTTCTTATGGAAAAAAAGGACTTGTTTGCTCAGCAACTCTTTTTGTTATTCTTGGTGATAGCAAGTTTAAAATAATCAATTATAATGAAAATGCTTAACCTCTAATTAATTTCCATTCAAATTTTCTTTATTCCTGAATATATTATTTTGATTTCTTTATTCCATTACATTGGTCGCCCCGTTCTCCTCCCTCGGTATTTGAGAATATTTTCATAATATACCATTCAATACTGTGTTGTCAAATTCTCACACTTCTCATGACAAATACTAGTATGGCTAAGAGTTTGCTTAATTAGGAAAAGAAATCCCACTTGAATTTTCTTTAAGGGAACTAATTGAAGGAAGGCGTTAATTGGCATGCATGACATGTAACCTAAAATAGGAAACCGAGATAAACATCACCTTTAGACGCCTAATTGTAAATCACCCATTGATTTGAAAGGACTTCATATAAATAATAACAAGAATGTCATGTTGTCAACACATGGTGGCCATCTACCATGCACATTGTATTTAAGGATTTAAAAAAAAATTAATAAATCTTTTCTAAACAAGTGGGAACTGCCAAAGTTGTTTAATATTTATTTAAAAATAATAAGAAGAATAAAACTCAATTGTAATTTGTAACATATGTTGATATTTAATATAGAGTATGATGTAATTCAATTTCATATTGTATAAGGATCTTTCACTCATGCAATAACATGGGCGTCCAACACACTCTACGAACCATAGGTAACTAGCTTAGTAAGACACTTATGGTCGACGACCGTTTTATTGATGATGGATTTAAGTGTACAATACATATCCTTGTAGATATGGACATCAACGAATGTTCGAATCTATGGATTTAAGTGTACAATACATATCCTTGTAGATTTTATTGATGTTCGAATCTATGGAGTTGGTTTTCATGGAGAAAATGTATGTGCGGATCTTGGATTACGTTAACATCCCTTTTTGGTTCTCTAAATGTCACTTGTATGACCATGTTTTGAAAGATTGCTCGAAACTAAGAAGGTCTAGAGGAAAAAAATGGATTCCAAGAGGCATGTTGTGGAAGAATGGGGTTGCCTGCCTCTATTTTGGTGAAAGAGTAGTTGATGGAATTTGATAACCCTATTGAAATTCATCCTTAGAAGGATGTTGACCTAGTTAGTGGAGGAGATGCAATACTACTTGTTGGGGATCTCTCAATTCCCTTAATTGTTGTAACTTGACCAAAGTTGGGCATCGATTTGCGTATCAAGGTAGAATTTGATTCAACGTTGGAACTCTCTTCTCCAGCACTCACTCCAGGGGATGTCGAGGTTCCCGAAAATGGCCACTTGGATGTTTCGGGTAAGTCATTTTCTTCCCCTTCATTTTCCTTCTCAAATGTTAATCCTTTGGGGGGTCTGGAAGGGCTCAAACCCAATACCCCTTGAGTGATAAAAAAAACCTCAAGGTAAGACGCCTAAGATGACCAAATCACCTTATTTTTCCAAATTTTATGGAAGTCATTTGGTTATCCTTTTGGATGATCTCAACCCTAGTGAGTAGCAGAATTTGGGGTTAATGGATGGGACAAGTCTTATTCTTCAGACTCACAATCCATAGGAGGAGGGCACTATCTTTTACGTCCCAAGAAAGGATAGTCTCTCGAGTTAATTATTTTGTGGGGTTTATGTTGGGTATGTGTTATATTCTTTGCATGGTTAGAAATAGTGTCTACGTTGCGTTGGGCACGGGGGGGTAAGAGGGGGGTGGAGCACCCCATTTCTCAGGGGGTTGCAGGGGTACGGGAGCAGCACCCGCGAAAATTTTGGTTTTGGCAGTTTTTTGAGTCCATTTTTGGGCGGTTTTTCGGCACATGGTTTTCTATTTTCAGTTAAGGAATTGGGATTGTTGACTAATCCAGGTTATTGAATTAGGATTTTGGATGCTTCAGGATCCTATATGTATATTTTATTGTAAACAATGTATGATGTGAATGAATATAGAATATGTTGGTTTTCTCGATTTGGGTTTCCAAGGGAAAAATCCCTGTGTAATGTGTGTATTTTCCATTGTATATTGTTTTCTCTTTTATTGAAAAATTGTTTGCAGTAAATAATTGTACAAGGTTAAAATATACAGTTTAGGTTTGGATGTGGTAGTCGAAAGTGGCGACCTCTCAGTTGGCAGGTCATCAACCATCAAACAGTCTCAAGAGAAAGCTATCATTGACATTAAACAAGGAAAAGAAAAATTATTCACTATGGTCCTTAGAGCAAGACGAGCCTCGTCGACGATTTCCCCATGAAGATCCTATCTATGAACATTTGAGGCCTAAGGGGACATGCCAAACGTTTATCCCTTAGAATATTAGTTGACCTAGAACATCCTAAGATTTTTTTGTTGCAAGAAACAATGGGGAAAGGGGTTGTTTGATCCCTTATCTAAAAAACTGTTGAAGAGTTGGGATTTATTAGCCCTAGATTCTGAGGGTTTGTTAGGGGGTATCATCATGAGATGGAATAATAATGTAGTTTTAACTAATTCTTTCTCTATTACTTGAGGTTTATTTACAATTTTTTTCAGCAAGAGTTTGGGATACTCCCTATCCATCCTCATTGTATATGATCTGTATGAGGGGAGATAGATGTTCAAGAATAATATGTATTCCTATCTGTTAACTCCCAAAATGAAACCGTCCTTTCGGCCGAGTTTTGGGTGGATATCATAGCTTTAGGTAGTATCTTCAAGTCAATTTTTGAGTTTTTACAGCTGAGGAAATTTTTGGTTTTGATGTGTCTCAGAAAAAAATGGTTGGACGACAATTAGTTTCTTGTGCTTGGGTACTCCCATGTTTTCCACACCTTAGTGAGAGGTTGGATCAATTTTGAGTTTAATACGCATGAGGACATGATGGATATTTTTAGACAACCATGGGGTTGGGAACCATTAGGGTTGGTTCTGAAAGAATGGTCCATTTCCTTTTATCCTGTCAGAGATGTTTTATCTCCTTCAAAAATATGGGTGATACTGTCGAATCTTCCCCTATCCTTTTGGAGGGAAGAAATTTTAAAAGAGATTGGAAACAATATTAGTGTTTTTATTGGTTTAGAACCAGGTTGGGACACTAAGGTTGACATGCATTGGGTGTGGCTCCAAATTGAAGTCGACCTACGAAACAGGTTTCTTGATGAAATCGAGTTGGTCTGGGGAAATTTTCGTTCACTCAATGAATCGATTATTGATGAATCCCTTTTCATTGCTTTGACTTCCATTTGACCGTTCATCTGCAAGAATAGTGCAGTAAAACCCCAACAAATTTTCCTCCCTTCAACAAAGTGTGGAAAAAGAAAAAGGATGTGGCTCTTTCAGTATCGGGTACAGAGGAGGCAGGCATAAATGTTGAATGTGGAAGTCAAAAACATCCTAGACTCAACTGTTCAGGTGACAGCACAACAAATTCATTGACACACTCTTTGATTAAGGCTCTAGTATCCATTTCTCCAGTCATATCTAATAATGAGGTCTAGTCTCCCAAAATATTCTTGTGCTTGTCTTCTCCCTCCACCCTACAATCAAAATCCTCTCATAATTCGCTCTCACTCTTATGCCAAGGCTCTGAACTTCATGGTCATCCCTTTGGTAATTCCCCCATGTCAAATGTTGGTTTTAATCCCCTCGCTAATAATGGAAGTGTAAAGTCACCCATGTGTCGCCTAGGTTCTCTGTCTCGCTCCCCCTCCTCAAACAATTCCATTTAAGTTAGGTCAGATTATTTATTGTGCTCTAAGATTAATTTGAACTCAAGGTGGGAGGAGTTTATAGGTTTAGCACTGGATCAGTTCCCTTGGATCCATGTTGGGAGAAAGTTTAGGATTTCCTTAGCTTGGTATCAAATGGCTAAGGAGATCCGGTCTAGTAAACAATCTACAATTCTAGGGTCCCTTAGAGCAGGGAAATCTCAGTCCAAGGTTCCAAAATGAAAGTGCTCTCCTTCAATGCATGTGGTATGGTGAGCACCCCTAAGATGCTAGCCCCCAAACGTCTCTATGCAGTGGTGGTTCCCGACGCTATTCTAATACAAGAAACAATGTGCAATGGTTTAAAAGCTGGGTATTTTTTCAAGAAATGGTTAAAAGGTTCGAATTTTTTCTCCAGTGATGTGGAGAGCCTTTCTGGGGGTCTCCTCATAGCTTGCAATCCAAAGTTATTAGTTTCAAATGTGGTGTTCCTTCCTTCCTATATCATGTTTCAGGTCACAGATAGTTGTCTTAATGCTTCTTTTAATATGTTCAATGTATATGAGCCTTATGCTAATCGGTGCCCCTTTTGGGAACTTTTAAGCAATTCCAATGTTTTAAATTGCTCAGACCTTATTCTATTTGGGTATCTCAATTTTACATTATTGTTGGCAGAATTTTGGGGTCAAAATCCTCGTCGTGATCCTTTAGAATTGTTTTTTCATCATTGGATGGAAAAGCAAGGTGTCCTTGATTTGGCTCCTAAGAAGATCTCATATACCTAGTCAAATGGAAGGAAGGGATCTGGAATGGTGGAAAAAAAAATTGATCACTTTCTAATTTCCTAAAACATGTTATAATATCATTGGGAAATGTCCTCAAGGGTGGAAGTGGGGGGGCTCTCGGACCATATTCCAATTGTGCTTGAAATTTCCAAAATGGGTTGTAATAAATATCACCCTTTAAAATTCAACCAGGATTGGTTAAACGAAGAAGATTATAGAAATTTGGTTCTGGAAACTTGGTCCTCTTTGGTTGAGGAAGAGGGGAGGCCTTTCATGCAATATATGGCTAAGAATATTGGAAAAATTAGGAAAGCGACTATTTTGTGGTCAAAGGAATTTCGAAAAAAAACAAGAAGCGGAGATTGTGGTTGTGGAGGAAAAAATCAGCAGTTTAACGAAGGCCAATGAGTATGGTTCTTTAGCTGATCAAGAAGAGGCATATATTAAGGAGTTGATGTGAAAAAAACATGATTTTTAAAGGAAAGAGGAGTCCAAGTGGCATCAAAAAAGAAGAGAAGTGTTGATAAAAGAGGGAGACAGTAGCACCAATTTTTTTCATAAATTCACAAGTTTCTGTAGGGTTTTCAACTCAATTTGGGAAATCAAGGATATTGTCAGGGCGAACGTAATGAGCCAGGAAAGTATTGAAGAAGTAGGTAAATATTTTTTTAGCAACCTATTCAAGGAACCAACAGGTTATCCCATAGCCGATATCTTGAAATCCATCTACCTTTTTCCCTCATATCTCCCCTAGGATGAACCTCTCCCTTCAGGACAATATTTCCAAAACATAATTACTTCTAACTCTTTCTTCCTTTCAAAAATGTAATATCTCGGGGTGATGCAGACCCCCCTTCTCTCCTAAGGGTTGTGCGACCTCCCGGTCTATGATCGATCAAGATACTGAGCCTAATTGACTCTCTGGGTCTTTGCTAGACCCCAAACCCACTTACACAAATCCTTTCCCCAAATGCACAGGTCATATGAGACCTGTGGCTTCTCTCCTGAGCATTGTTCGAACCTCAACACCAAACGGTTGCTAGCTCCTCTCTACCATCCCTTTCTCTCTTGTGACCACTTGCGATGACCATGCGCTTGAGTGAAAGGCGTGTCGTTATTTCGTGTTTTGTGACTTTGGGAGCACTGCTACCTCCGTTCACCCGATAGCCGAAATCGCGATGACCTGAGATCTACGGTCCAGATCTTCCCTTGATTGATGGCTACAATCAAATCATCATTTTGCGATTTCGGAGTTTCCTTTCCTTCATTCTCTTGATAGCTGAAATTGCGATGACTCTGGGTCAATGGTCCAGATCCCTCCTCAGATCTAATGGTCACGATGATTTCGGGGCTTCGCACTTTGCAAAGTTGAAAGGCTTATCACCTCCGGTCCTCTGATCCCCAAAATGTCGATATTTCACCCTGGACAATCAACGGTCCAGATCTCTTCTGTATCCAATGACTCAGATCAAGTCAGTATTCAAGCTTCACGAGTTCTTAGTGCTCCACCCTTTGACTTCTCCATAATGCGAGTCGGGGAAGTGTTTATCGTTCGCCATGTGTCCCTCTTGATGGATGGTTCTGATTCTCTAGCGTTCAGATCGAATGGTTGAGATCTTTTCCCCCTTATGCTTACGTTATCTTCCGAGTTAGAAGATCTTCTAGGTGTTCAAAGGTTTCAAACCTTTTCTCCTTCGGCGAGTATGATTCTTGGACCTGTTTAACACTTATGAGAAGTGTTACTCCTCCTGAGCTTGGTCTCGTGAAGACTTTGATTTCCCGTGCACTCCTTGCGTTCCAGGGATTTCGATAACTCAGATCCTCGATATTTCTCGAAGAGAAACTCCTCTCGCCCTCCTGGCATTCCCCTTTTCTGTTCTTCGACTTCTATAAAGTCTCTTCGACACTTAGTCGAATCTCTAATCTGTGCACTCCCTACACCATATCTTATGCAAGGTTTTGGGTTCTTTCGAATGACTGTGCACTCCTTGCACTAGTCTCTTTTCACTCCTTGCAAAGGGGAAGTTTCATGTTATCTCTTCTTAGCTTTAGGACCAAAACAGATTTTGTTAACGTTAACGCACTCCTTGCGTTTTGTGTGCACACCTTGCACTACTTCAATAAATTGAAACTTCTTATAACATTCATAGTCCCATTAATTCATAATAAAATTCATTCATTCATGAAAACGCAACAACAAAGAATTGCAAACAATGTTCACACTATGCGTTGGATGAAATTTCCTCTATTCTATTTCAAAATGAAAATGGTTACAACTGTAAATGAAAATGAAAAACTGAAAAACTCAATTTCCTACTATCTTGCAACTATCATATACTCTACATCCACTACCAACCAACGACTGACTAACTAGCCTCATTCGGGCGTACAAAACCTTTATTTATTACAGAGAGTTCTTAGGGTTTCCCCTGGCTACTTGTCTACTCTAAAAATTATCCTAACGACTATCTAGACCAGTCACATTCCAAAGTCGTCGTGGAATATCCTACTTCACTCGTAATTGTCCAAGCGTGCCTCCAGATTTTCCCAGCCTGGTTTCAAGCGGGCCTCCAAAATTAATTTTGGCATTGAGTTAAGGCGGCTTCAAAATGTCTATTGTAACTGCCAGCGTTGAGCTCCCGTACAGGTTCCCAGATGTTGATAGGTCTTTCTCCACGCGAGCGACAACAATGCTCTTGCATCATACTCCCCTTGACAACAATTCATGGACTCTTGTCCATGAGCTCCAGTACTAACTTTCCATGCTTCTGGATAGCAGCTTCATTTTCTCAACTGGCATCTTCTATTGGGTGTCCCTTCCACTTGACCAGATATTCAAAATAGGTCTTTCTGCTAGTCTTTTTGCCAATCCTCTTATCAATGATCTTCTCCATTTGTGGCTTCTCTGTTATAGGCATTTGTTTCTCTGACTGGATATTTTATTGATCTTCTGACCCCTCTGTGTCATCCTTCCTATAAGGATGCAGGTCTGAAACACTGAATATGGGTGATATGCCCACACCATCTAACAGCTCAATCTTGTAGGCGTTTGCATCAAATTTCCTCAAGATCTTACATGGTCCTATCTTCTTCATCTTTAACTTATTATATGTTCCCCTAAGGAACCTCTCTTTTCTGAGATGTGCCAGAACCTGATATCCTACTTCAAATTGAAATTATTTGTGATGTTGATCAGCTTTGTGTTTGTACTCCTGGATAGAACTCTGCAACTGTCCTCTGATATGGCTATGGAGATTCTGCATGTCTGCAGCAAAATCGTCTTCTCCAACGCTCCTGATCTCACTTTGTTCCAAGTCTCTCAACTAAGATACTCCCCTGGGTTTCATTACATAAAATATTTGGAATCGGCTCTTCCCAGTGCTACTATTTGGTGAATCATTGTATGCAAATTCTGCTTGTGGAAAAATTTGATCCCATTGATTATGGTGTTCAGTAACCAGACTTCTCAACAAGTTTCCCAAACTTCTATTTACCACCTCAGTCTATCCATCTGTCTAAGGGTGATAAGTTGATATGAAGGACAAATTTGTCCCCAACTTCTTCCACGGTGTTCTCCAAAAGTGACCAACAAATTTTGTGTCTCTGTCCGAGACAATGCTTCTGGGCAGGTCGTGAAGTCTTACAACCTCCTTGAAAAGAAAATTTGCAACATGTGTTGCATCACTGGTCTACTAGCATGGGATAAAATGTGTCATCTTTGAAAATCTATCCACCACAACAAATATGGAATCAAATCCTCTTTCTGTTCTTGGCAGTCCTGACACAAAATCCATGCTTATTGCATCCCAAGGCCTCTCTGGTATTGTCAATGGTTGATACAATCCAGTGTTTTGTTTCTTCCCTTTTGCATGTTGGCAGATTCTACACTTGTTCACAAACTTTATCACTTTTTCTCTCATACCTGGCCAATAGTATGAACTGCTCAACTGTGCAAACGTTTTATCAAGGCCAAAATATCTAGCCAATCCTCCACTATGATTTTCTTTCAAAAGGTTATCCCTCATTGAGCATTTTGGTATGCACAATTAATTTCCTTTGAACAGCAATCCCTCTTGAATCATGTACTCTGTCCATCGGCTTCTATCTCTCAGCACAGGGTTTGCACATGCTTCATATGGTTCCTTGAAATTTGTATCATCACAATACATGTCCTTAAGGTGTTCAAACCCCAAGGTATTCACCTGGAATTCCTGCAGAATCAAACATCTCCTGCTTAGTGCATCAACAACCTTGTTAGCATTCCCAACAATATGTTTTATGACAAAAGTAAAATTATGCATAAACTCAACCCATTTTGCATGCCTATGATTCAATTTTTCCTACGTGGTTATGAATTGTAAAGCCTGGTTATAGCTATACAAAACAAATTCATGTGGGAAAAGATAATGTCTCCACTTCTTCAAGGCTTGAATTATGGCATAAAACTCCTTATCATACGTGGAGTATTTAATCTTGGTCTCATTCAACTTCTCACTGAAATACGCAATAGGGAACAATCTACTCAAACATCACCTCATCCCACTACTTCCCACGCCGAAACTCAGACTTCCCAGCTATGGGATGAGCAGACAGAAATACAAAAATGGAAGAAAGAGTATGCTGAAACACAAGCCAAAAACCTGCAAGTGCACAAACAAATCTGGATCAATCACACTTTCTCAAATTGGGAAGCTCTAGAGCAGATACATGAGGAAGCTCGTGAGCTTAAGAAGAAGAACAAAGAATTGAAGGGTAGATTGGTCTTGGTCTTTGATTTGGTACAGAAGTTGCTGGCCACAAGGAAGCCATCTTGCAACTACTCCTTATTCCTGATGGAGAGACTCACATTCTTTCAGATCAAATCTGTTCTAGAAGGTAAACCTCATGAAGTAATACGATCAGCAGATTTTATCAAAACTTTTGTAGCTGCCTCTACCAGGGATCAACACCTCCTTTGTGAGGCATACTTTCATAATGAGGCTATTCCAGAAAACAGATTGCTAAATATAAATCCTCTTGTTGGGGACGTTCAACTTCGAGCATTTACTTCCTTTCTCCTCAATCAAATCATTTGGCAAGGTGACT
>JZKD02S2150878.1:33630-43989 GCA_000966675.3 Picea glauca
ACTTTGATGCTTTCAAGTGATTCCGTGACGTACTTACCAGATCCCACAAAACCTGCTTTTGTGAATTCTTATGTTTCCCAAACCACCAAAATCACCAGTTCTGGATCATCACATCCGTCTGCAACCGCATCTTCTTCTGCATCCCCTCCAACTCCTGCATCTAACGCCAATGCTTCCGTTTCTGAATTGGAACCCAGGTAATGTAAAATCTGCAGTTGAAATAAGAGATTCCGTTACTGACTTGTACCCATCCAATGAAAAATCTACAGTTAGTTGAAATAAGAGAAAGATTTCAGTGAATGTTTTATCATTATTATAGCATGTTCAATGAAGCTAGCAGTGGAACATATATAAATGTAAGTTGCCAAGATGCTTTGTTGCATAAGTCTCTGTGGCAAACCATACAGAAATTAAAGTTATATTTATTAATTTATAAGAAGTAGGAGTTGAAATTTTTATGTTTACATCAAGTTTGCCATCAGTTTTGGTATAAATGTTTATAGAAATTTTTATGTTTACATCAGTTTTGGTATAAATGTTTGTTGATATTGAGAATCTCTTAATGTTAATGGTAATTAAAGAGAAATAATTTAGATATTTTTTTGGAATGTCATTTTAACAATTGAATATGATGAAAATAAAAGTAGTAAGATTATTATGATTTTAATAAGCCAATCTAAAAGTAATTACCTTATAAAATTTGGCAAAGTTTTGTTTCATCTTATAAAGTTTTTGGATTAATCTAGCTACCAATTTCACTATAGAGATAGTATACATTAATTTTAATGTTGAAAATAAATTTATTTTTTTCTTTATGTTAGTGTTGAAAAAATATTTTTGCTCAAACAATTGAGGATATATAAAATCTTTTTAATGTTTCATCTTCTTTTTATTATAATTTCATTGTGGTTCTAGGTCTTTATCTTTAAATTTCACAAAAAAATACTAAGAACTTAGTAGAGTTGTATGATTGTGAAAAAAAAAATTGTAAGTGATTTTTTGGTTAGAACCAATCTAGTAATCTGTAAACAAAATGGACACTTGAAAATTACAATTACATAAATAATGCTAAAAATGAAATTGAAATAATGAATAATTAAAGAAAAATAAATGAATTTATTTATTGAATAATTTTCTTTAAAATATCTAGTTCTTATAGTTTCTTCCATTAAATTTCTTTTTTGTTCAGGTCACATATCTCTTTATTAAAAGTAATGAAGGGTAGATAAAACTCATTAGAACTTAGAAAATAAAGGTTAGACTATCACATGTAATTTATTAAAAATAAAATAAAATAATGATTGTAATTCATAAAAGAGCAATATGTAGCCTTACCTACAAGAATAAACAATTCTGCTCATTTCTTTATATCATAAAATTTGCAGTGAACTTCATATAAGTGTTGGTGGGGATTCAAAAATGAGTAGCACATATGATAAGAACCATATATGAAATAATCATGCCTAGTACATTGGGGAAGAGGCTTAGTGTTGATACATTGGGGAAGAGGCTTAGTGTTGATGGTATTATTTATTCAAGAGGAAAAAACAAAATAATGCAGATTTGACATAACCATCAGTAGAAACCAAAATGATTCATTATTTTGGCAAGTCTCTCTGAGATCTTATTCCACATAACCACCAACTTCAGATCACCAACTTGAGATCAAATATGATGAATACATGTTGTTAACTTGGAGTTCTCTACTACTCTCAAAGATACATCATCACTGCATGGATGGAAGCCACTAATATATTTTGTTTCATCACATATATTAGCCTCAATATCAAGCAATTGGTTACTTTAACAAAAAAAAACTCTCTACTAATCATAATTTCAGTGGAATAAAAAAGAAGACACAATATGATCTATGTTTTCTACAACAATTCCTTCATCCCATATAAAATGTTGATAAGGAAGAAAACTAATAAGTTCATGGGAAGAAGTCTTACCCTCTTTATCTTCTTCATGTAAATTGCCACCATCAAGTACGATATAAGGGTTTGGCCTTGCAAAATTTATTTAAATAGGATCATGGGTGACTTACTGTATGATGAAACCATAAAAAAAGATCAGTATACAAAGAGTAGAAAGTATTAGAGGTAAGAGAATGAAATATCTCTTTGATAAAATAAACATTTTCAAAAGGAGCCTCTTTGAATGGTATATATTCTTCCTTAAGCACATTCATGGTTGGTCCTAATTATGAATCGGTAAGATCCACACTAGGAATTATTTCACAATCAAAACCCTCTTTCTTAACACTATTCTCCTCTTTTAAGAAAGATGTAGAGTGTTGAATTTTCATGTCTTGTGTGTCCATATTTTCCCCTTTAGTTGATTAACCAACATTGTTATATTTCTCTACTAGGAAGTTTGAACATAAAAAATTACCCAAAACATATTCATGTTCATTGTTTGTAGATAAAGATGAGAGAAAATCACAAGAATTTTCAAAGTAGGAGGGTTCAAGAATGGTCTTCGATAGACAATGAATATAATGATCTATTTGTTGGGTATGTGTTATATTATTTGCAAGATCGGTCCCATGCACTGTACATTGATATGGTAGCAATATTTGAAATGTGAGACCACTAAGAATCTCCAGTAATAATCCACCATAGCATCATTAAAAAAAATATAAGGACCTCCATTAATAATCCACCATAACATCGTTAAAAAAGGTATTTATTTTTAGATGGGGTATATGAGTACATGTGGAAAACCTATTAATATTTATCTCACATTTTAGAAGAAAAAAACATGAGTAACCTTTTAGATTCATCCAATAATACATACCATAATAAATCCCATTAATATTTATCTCACATTTTAGAAGAAAGAAACATGAGTAACCTTTTAGATTCAACCAATAATATATACCATTGTAAATGTCATACAAATTAATCTTTAAATTATATATATATATTTATTTTATTTTTATTTTTTATTCTAATATTAATAAATATTTTAAATAAAAATTAAACATAAAAAATTTCTATATCAAAAAAATATATATATATATATATTACATACCAAATTTGAAATGTACAGATATCTATCTCATTTATCTAACAAACTCTATCAATTATATACCTATAGTCTAATAAGAATAATGATGGCATCCATTCACCATTATTCTTTGGATATCCGATCTTGACATTATTTAATAGGGCGTTTCTCTAGACAGATCTCGAGTATTCTCCAAACTTATATTCCGTGTAGAGAGCTGGATGTTGTTCATCAACTAGGTAGGCTGCCATACTCACCCTTGATCTTAATGTTGAAAATTACCTTAATGTTGAAAATTTTCATTTTTTTTTTTTTTTTTATGTTCACAGTGTTGGAAAATAGTTTGATGAGACAATTGAGGATATATAAAATATTTTTAATGTTTCATCTTCTTCTTATTAATAATTTCATTATGGTTTTAGGTTTTATTTTTAAATTTCACAAATAAAAACTAAAAATATCATAAAGTTGTATGATTGTGAATATAAAAAATTGTAAGTAACTTTTTGGTTGAAATCAATTGAGTAATTTGTAAACAAAGTAGACATTTTTCCCATCATCATATCAAAATATATAATAAATTATTATAATTGGAGGGTGCAAGTACAAAGGAAAGAATGTTGTTAACCTAATTGATTGAAAAAATAAGTTCATGAATTAATTCATGTTTAAAATAAAATTGAATTAATGAACAAATAAAGAAAAAAGAAATGAATTTATTTATTGGATATTTCACCTAAAAATATCCAATTCCTTTAGTTTCGTCCATGAAATCCCTTTTCTATTAAGCTCACATATCTCTTTATTAAAAGTAATGAAGGGTAGATAAAATTAACTAGAACTTAGAAAATAAAGGTTCGAGGTTCGACTATTAGACTATTACATTACATGTAATCTATTAAAAATAAAATAAACTAATAGTTAATAGTTGTAATTCATAGAATGAAACTAGACATTGGGCACATCTTAAGAAAAGATCGAATAAACAATTATACTCATTTCTTGAAAATTGAATTTATTGAAAACAAAATCAAACCTACAATAAACAATATGCAATAGAAAGAAACTAAATTACACTATCATAATCCTATCCTAAACTACACTGGTTGAAAATGTACTATATGAAATCATAATTCCAATGTAGTCATCCATGTAACTCCAAACCTACAATCACATGTTCATTAAAAATCAATAGCATAAATTGTCATAATTCCAATGTAGCCATCCATGTAACTCCAAACCTACAATCACATGTTCATTAAAAATCAGTAGCATAAATTGTAGTAAGAGACAAAAAACATAGGAAAAATTAAATCAAGTAAACATCTACTCATCATGCGAATGACGACAATGTTATAATTCATGGGACCCCATAGATAAGTAAGATCCCTCAAACCAAACCTCAATTCTATCATAAAATTTATAGTGAACATCGTAGAAGTGTTGGTGGGGATTCAAAAATGAGTGGCATATCTTATGATAAACATATATGAAATAATGATGACTAGTACCTTGGGGAAGAGTCTTAGTGTTGATGGTATCATTTATTCCAAAGAAAAAAATAAAATAATGAGGGACTGACATAACCATAAGTGGAAACCGAAGTGCCTCATTATTTTGGAAAGTCTCTATGGGCTCATATTCCACATAACCACCAACTTGAGATGAGATATGATGCATACATGATGTGTACTTAGAGTTCCCTACTACTATGGAAGATACATTATCAATGCATGGGTGGAAACCACTAATATATTTCGTTTCATCACATGTATTAACCTTAATATAAACCAATTGGTTACTTGAACAACAAGACTCTCTACTAATCATAATTTCTGAGGAATACAAAGAAGACACAATATAATCTATGTTTGCTACAACAATTCCTTCATTGCATGTAAAAGGTTTATAAGGTAGAAAACTAATAAGTTAATGGGAATATGTATCATCCTCTCTATATTCTTCATGTAAATTACCCCCATCAAGTACCACTTAAAGGTTTGGACTTGCATAATTTATTTGAATAGGATCATGGGTGACTTCCTGTATGATCAAACCATCAAAAAAATAAAGATACAAAGAGTAGAAAGTATTAGAGGCAAGAGAATGAAATGTCTCTCTGATAAAATAAACATTTTCAAAAATAGCCTCTTTGAACAGTATCTCTTCTTCCTTAAGCACATTCATGATTGGTCTTAATTGTGAATCAGTAAGCTCCACACTAGGAATTATTTCACAATCAAAACACTCTTTCTTAATATTATTCTCCTCTCATGAGCAATATGTAGAGTGTTGAATTGTCATGTCTTGTGTGCCCATATTTTCCTCTTTAGTTGACTGAAAAACATTCTTATTTTTCTCTACTGGGAAGTATGAATATAAAACATTACCCAAAACACATTCATATTTATTGTTATCAGATAAAGTGAGAGAAAATCGCAAGAATTTTCGAAGTAAGAGGGTTCAAGAATGATCTTGGGGTGACAACTAATAAAATGATCTATGGTGGTGGCCACAAGAAGTTCTTGAATTTCCCGATTCAAACTAAACGAATCATGTTCTAGAACACAATCATGAACAAAAAATTTAGACTCAATCCTATCCATTTATGAGGTAGTTGTCATATTTTCAGGCACATGACAACTTTCTTCATCTTTCTCCATAGTTTCCTCCTCCATTTCATTTAAGGAAAAAGATGAAATAGAACAATGAGAACCTAACATAACCGTCAACTTAACCCAAAGTGTATCATTATCGGAAGGAAATCCTTCCTCTGTGTCAACTACAGAAATAACTTAGCTTAATTTTACTACACAAGAGGTTTCTTTTTCATCCCTAGGAAAGACCGGGGGGATGGAATGATGGGAGGATACACATACTTTTTCATCAATAACATGTTCTCTATAATATATATCCCCTAAAGTGAAGAAATATCCAAACATATGTTGTTCAACCAAATCATTAGTATCCTCAACATCTTCATGTGAATCCAAATTAGCATGTAAACTAGCATCAAACCATGACTTTAATTCTTCACTCACTACTTGATCTTATTCATTAGAAAGAGAAATTAGATATAGAAACCATTCACTAATAGGGGGCATATCATCCAAATAAAATCTATAGAAAAGACACATAAATCTTAAAGAAAAGTCTTCTAAAGATTCATCTTTTTCTTTCCTAAGATTTAGCATTTCTTTACATAATTCATCATAATCATAATTCTCAAAAGCGTGCAAAAATTCACACAAAAATTGTTCCCATGTGTGAATATAGATGAATGGAAAAGTATCACACCAACGTTTAACTCATCCTTCAAAGTAAGAGTGACAAACATGCATATAACACCTTCATGAGTAATTGTATGAGAAAAATAATTTAAAAGGAATCGAAATATATGTTCAGATGAATGTAACACCCAGTTTTCCCCCAAGTCTATAATTATGATTAAGACTTCACGATTTTAATTGACGAACACTGTAATTATATTTTATGTTTAATGAAATTATCTACCAATTGAGTAAATGGGAAGCCTTGTAATCTTGACCATGATACCATGAGTGGGAATTGGTGAGGGGGAACTAGGAATTTCTTTGTCTTTCCAAGAAGCCCAGCCCCCACCTAAATAAATTTGAATGACTAAATCTTCCTAGAGTACCATGTTCATGATATTCACAAGAAATATCGTTAATGGAGTCAGACCTGATAGTTGGGGAAGTTATGATCTCCTTCATAAATGTACATGTAGGAGTGACTTGTTCGACTAAATATATCATCCAAGAGTACCAATGAGGTGCCCCTTCAATTTGAGAGCTTTCAACTCCTAGGGATGATTCTGAAAGAAGCAAGATGAGGAACCCGAGGAAATGAATATTCCATATCAGGAAAGGTAAAAGGAGAGAAACACATACATAAAAGAGGAGAATCTGCATGAATGAGCAAGGGACTCGAGAGAGATCACACAAGCCTAATCATAGAAACAAAATTGGGAATTTTTTTGAATAAAATAGGAATCTTTCCCAAAATACTCATGGTCAACATTGGAACAGAAAATACCTAGATACAGACTAGAGCAGAGATCACTCTAGGTTGGTGCTTGGTGGAAAGAAACTGACATTGGTAAGGGGAGCACACTAAGGGATTGTGTAGTAGTGAAGAGACTCCCTTGTGCAGTGAAAATCTAGTTGGGAAGGCACCTGGTAAGCTCATGGAGGCCCTGAGATCGGTGGGAAGAGGCAATTTCTATTGTGCCAATGTGGTGAAGGAGAGTAACCTTCATAACCAAACCCTTAACCTGAAAGCTAACTTGTGAGAATCCCCTAGTGGTATCATGGCATGGCATGGGGTGGATTACTGTAGAAAGAAAAGTTGCATCAGAGCCTATAGTTGGGTGGAAAGGAATCCCCCCTTAGTTAGTTGGAAGTTTGAAGTTTGACCTGAAATAGATAACTGTTTATGAATGTATCTGGAAACTATTTGTTAATGAATATAAATTGCATTATGTTCTTAAAGAAATATTTGACATGTTGAATGAATGCTAAGTCTAAGTTATATTTATATAATGATGTCTTTCTAAGATTGTTTTATTTTCTATAGTAATTGTGTATGAGACATCTGAAGGGAGATTTTAATCCTATGTTTTCACCAAGCCTTTGAATAGAAAGTTTGCAAGATGAGAAAATATTCACTCCACTGAAAGGCACTTCCTGCGTACTGAGGATGTGGACCAAAGGTCCTAGGAGTCAATGTTAAATCCTTGCAGATAGGGAAAAGGAGGAGAAGATTATGTTTTCCTTGAATCACCCTGAACCCTCATTTGATTTCTTTGTTCAATCTCGAGAGAACCTTAACCATAGGTCTTGTGTGGAGAGTTGATCCCAACCATTCGTCGAAGATCTGAGTATCGGAAGAATTCTTTCAGAAGGAGGTTCATTTCAAAAAACCGACAAACATTGCAAAGGTGAAATTCCTGATGGAAGTGTTTCAAGTTGACGAGAGTCTTCGATTGACCAAGAGGACATACTAATGATATTTGGACCATAGATCTCGTCTTGGACTATTCCTCTAAGTTTTTCGAAATGCGACATTCGAAAGGATACATGGAGAATGAGTGGAAGAAACTTCTGATAGAGAGATCCTGAAATTGAAATCTTGAATGGACTAGAGTCGTAGATATACCGAAGGTTCGACTGATGAGATATGAGCCCTTCATCTTTTCATGAGTCCATCCCAGTAGAAATCCCTATCGGAATCGTGTAACTCATTAACCATGGAGCGGACCCGAGATCCCAAGGAAACATTGATCCTTAGATTTGGGGGTTCGATGACCTTCAGAATTTAGAACTGTCGACAAACTCCAGTTAGAAATAAATGTTCGAGAAGAATCCCTAAGGTTGTGGGTGGTAGTATTTCCTGATAGTGAAAGCCCGAGTAGATGTGGGCCACTAATCTATCGACAAGTCAACCCAATAATATTTCATCCATATATTTTGTCGTGGACCCCACCTGTTAAGTGATTGGAGGAGTTTGAGTGAGGTCGATAACTGTCATGTGGTTTGGGGGTTTTGAGTGAATCAGGACCATTTTTCTCTTGATTTACCATTTGTTGGATCTGTCGAAAATGGAAGAGACCTCACATTTTCGAGATGAAAAATATGATGGTAGGAAGGATAGAGAAACCCCCCCAGATTTGGTAGCCACGGTGGGGAGTTCGAAGGAAGAAAATGAAAGACTCATGAGATCTCAATCTAAGTAGGAATAATTAAATGCAATATTGCTACAGAGTCTGTTTGAGATTCAAAAGCACCTACAAAAAGGTCTTGCTACCAAAAATGCAGCATGCCAATAGTCAGAAAAAATGCAAAGTCCAACAAATATTTAGAAGCATGGGCCAGTTCACATTAATGTGGGGAGGAGTTCCTCTAGGAAAAGACACATAGATTCTAAGCTAAGCAGTGTTAGTGGAGACTCTTCCACAAAGTTATCTAGTGGAAAGACCACTACAGGAAAGTTGTCGAGCAGTGACACTAGGTCAAGTATCCCTAAGAAAAAGAAGAATAAACACTCCCAGAGTTCTGTGACATGGGAATTCAAGAAGGAAAAGCTTCCTACCATTGATGGATAAATTAATAAAGGAGAGGAGGTTGAGGCCTGGTTGCTAGGATTAAGGAAGTATTTTTTAGTACATAATTACTTAGAAAATACAAAGGAAAAGATAACCATTTTCAATTTGAATGGAGGAGCTTCCATATGGTGGGAGTACCTCAAGTATGTTAAGGGATTAAAGGTGTAACACACCCGCCCTTTTAGAGGGGATACTATAGTGTAAAGCCTTTATGTTTTCATTTTTTTTCTCTCACACGAACAAGCACCAGGCGCAAGCCTCCTCCACATGACCACTACCCGTGACCACAAACATAACTAAAATGCGCTTCATGACTTCTGTCATCGGGCATTCACATAAGATCCAACCTTGACTCAAGAGCTAAGAGAATAGCCCAGTGCTAGCTCTGTTACTTAACCTCTATCCATGTCACCCACCCCATTATGACTCGAGGCCCAACCCTGAAGTGCTTCAGGAATTCGCGTATCGCGAAGGTGGAAATTAGTTTGTCTCCTTTCCTCGGAATCCAGAAATCCAAGCTCCCGACGTCAGATCAACGGTCCACAATATCCTGCGATCCAACGACTTAGATCAACTCTTCGTGAATCGGGACTTTGGGTGTCGTGAAGTTGAAGGGCCACTCACCTCCCTTCTCCCGATTCTTGATATCTCCTTGGACAATCAATGGTCCACACCCTCCATTTGATCAACGGTTGTGATCAAATCGTGAACTCAGACTTTACGAGTTCTCACGACTCCTATCTCTGACTTCCCGAGTTGAGAGTCAGGGAAATGTTGATCTCTCGCCATGTGTCCCTTCTTGATGGACGACTAAGATTATTGCGGCTCCCATCTCCTTGGGTATTCACCTCTGATCCTTGAAAACCTTCAAAGGGTTAGACCTCGTGCACTTTCCTCTAGATCTCATGGCTATGGTCCTCCGTGCATATATCCGACGAATTTGGTCTATCCTCTCCCTGAGCATGAACACCGAACTTCCAGGTTCAACGATCGAGGTGGGTCCTGAAGGATCCATAGATCAACGGTCCACGTTACTTTGCGACTTCGGGTTTCATAGGTTTTGGTCACACCAACCCATAATCTTCCCGATACACGAACTCTTAACTCGTAGATCCGAGGGGCTAGAGGGGTTAACTCCCACGCTCTTTCCCATAGCCAATGACCATGACAACCCTTGTCTCCTTCCGGATGGATCTCGTCCATCCGTCCTTGGGACAAGGAAA
>JZKD02S2150889.1:5846-16038 GCA_000966675.3 Picea glauca
GGTACAACTTGAGTGGGCCTAATGGTTAAGAACACGTGTTTCCTCTTAAGAGGTCGTAGGTTCAAATCCAGAGGGGGGTAGGGTATGTACACCTCCATAGACTTTAGCAGTCAAATTGTTGTGCAGAGGGGGGTCTCTTGTCCCACAAACAAGGGGATCTCATACACCAATTTGGTGTCTGGCTTGGCCGTGACCTTAAAATTAGATTATTATTAATATTTAATCCATTTTCACATATTTGGAGGCATATTTCACCTTTTTAGGTATTTGGGGGTAAGGATACATTATTTGAGGCACTTTTCTACATGTTTGGAGGTGTGTTTTACCTTTGAGAGGGGCTTTGGGGTGATAATACTTTGTTTGAGGCATTTTCTTGTTTGAGGCATTTTCTACATATTTGGAGGAAAGATCTTTGCATGAAGAGATGCCATGTGGCATTGTTGTCCCTCAAATGAATAATAAATACATGCTTTAAAAAGATCTCATGTAATAGAAATATGACAAACGGCTATAAGGACTCATTTTATTCATTCAAAAGGCAAAAGGGAGTGCTATACTCCAGGGGGATTTTAGGGCCTTCTGAAAATAAATATTATTTTACGAGTTAGATTTTGATTTGAAAGAATAAATAGAGAGGATTCATTTGCTACAGGCATGGTTGGAAGTGTAGGAGATCCCTTCCAAGTTTAGTTGTAGATCTATTGGGAGTAAGAAGTCAAGGGGCATTTAATGTGAGTTTTTTTTCCTGTTATATTGGGTTGATTTCATGGCTGGAAATTACACAAATCTGCTGGAATAATCTTTGTAGATGGGCATTTTTGCTCCAATAAGAGGACGTTAGGGTTGAGGTGAAACCCTCTGTTATCTTGTTGTAATCATTGGGTTTATTTGAAGGATATTTGCTACTGTAATGTCTCTTTTAGGGCTGTTCACTCTATTTTGAGGGCTGCTCTAGCTAGGGTTTCAAGTTTAAGTGTGGCATGTCTAGGCTCTCTTGATCTTGGGTGAAATTATACTTGAAGACAGATGTATTGTTGGCTGACCATTCTATAAAGAGGGCTTCTTGCTTGTGTCTACTTCATTTATGATTTCATGTGTAGTTGTCCTTTAATCATTCATGGTTACACATTGTTACTTGTACTTGTTGTGAAGAGTATCTTTGGAAGTGTCCTTTTTAATCTGTCATATTGAAATAAATCCGTAAGCATGTTTGTACAGCCTAACTACACCTTTTTTCCATATTGTTCGAATCCTCTTGATTGTTCATCTTGGCTCCAATGCCCATTGGATAGGCACTGCACTGCTCTTGGTAATCCATCATCTCTTAAATTCTCAGAATATTATAAACATCTTTTGCTAGGATTTCCCTCTTTGTGCCGGAGGAGAGCTGGCATAAAGTGAGAGGAAGAGTTGCTGTGGTGACAGTGGGCAACCTTCCTAAGTGCATCTAGGGTTGCACTTGGTTTTGAGACTTTGAATATCTTTGAGTGCAGGTCTAGGTGGTAACACCTTCCTAGCAAGCTTTATTTTTTTATTGTGTTTTTCTCTGGCCATTTTCTCTACAACCTCCTCTATCTCCGCGGCCATCTCCTTTTTTCTTGCCTTTGCTTTATTCTTTAAACTTCTTTGTTCTAGATTACTTGGCTTCTTGTCATTAAACAGTTTTATGTATGCATTGGGATTGGTATGTTTTGCATGTTGTTCTGTTGTGTTCAATCATTGCAGTAACGTGATTTGTCATTTTAGTATATACCGTTCAGTTGACCTTCAAAGGAAATGTTACTTCTGTTCTTACCATGATTTCTGGAACCTAGGGCTCTTAAATGAGTAGTAATTTCCTGTGGAGTTCTATTGTAGAAAACAGCTTATCTTCACTTTAAAAATTAACAGAGAAATAACAAGGACAATATACATTTCTTGAGACAAATATGTACAATACTAGTTACTAAGCTTGCAAGAGACCCTGTTTTCACGTTCAAGGATTCAACAATGACAATACAAATTGTTTCCTTGGTTTATTATCTTGTTTCTATGCATTTAAAAAAAGTCTTCTAACTTGTTTTTGTGATATTACAGGTCAGATTTTGCTGCAAGTGGTCATTTGAAAATGTGTATGCGTTACGATGCTTGGAAGGGTGAAATTGTGGGCTTGGAAGCTCCTAGTAATAAAAGACATGTTTAATTTTTTGAAATAATAAAAAATTTGTGATTAATCATTGACATCTCAAAGTTTTGCTGAGTAATCTATGTGATCCTTGTACATAAGAGAAAATCCTAAGTTTGATATGAAAGATGTTTTTTTATGGCAGTATATTTATATGACAAGGTAAGGGCTTGACTGAAGTTCCTCTTGTTATATTTATTTTACAAGATAAAGGCATGACTGAAGCTCTCTCCTTTTAGTTGCGATGAATTGTTCCTCTATAAGAAATCTTTTGCACTTATAAGTTATTACCCTTTTTCTTTGTCTGGCAAATTATGGCATCATTATGTCTTGGAATATGAAATGAGAGCAGTCTAGTTCGACTTGTATTGCTTGGGTCAACTGCACGTAATTCTAGCTGGTCTCTTCTGTTATGCTTTACTCTGAACAGTTTGATTGGAGCATCAGTTTTCATTGTTATTTCCTTGTCTTAAAGCTATCATTTTTTCTTTTCAGATATTCTGACTTGTCTTCAAGGACTAAACTGCTTTGGAGAGTCTCGTCTTTCAGTACATTTTGCACATCAAATTTGTTAATGACAGAAAACATAATTTCATCTGGTTCCAGTCTTCCTAGGAATAATTTGTATTTACGGTTGAAATTGAGCCTCATAATGAAAGCATTTTTATTCAGCAATCACTATAGCTGGAATTCTCACCTTGGTAGAAGGTTAGAAAATTTGGCTGAATAGCATCAACTTTTAGAAGAAAACTGTGCATTTTAGGCTGAGCAGAAAACTTTGTTGGTGATTGGTATTTGTGGGGTTTCTCTTCGTGTCCAATGGTGCATTTATGTCTTGATCAGTTATCTTACATCTATAGTCATGTATTTGATCCTTGTTTGTGATACCATTTGTCTAATTTGCTTGTTTGTAACTTTTTCAGTACCATATCTTTGTAATTCAGGCATATCGTGTATGTAGTAATTTAGATATATTCATAAAAATTCGTTTCTTCCTTGATTGCAGTTATTTATAGTAACTGGAGATCTTTATTAACAAAGGGTCATTTCATTCAGTGGTTCTAAATTCATATCTGTTTAGAAGTTCAGTGGCCATTTATTAAACTTGAAACCCGCTATATAGATTATTACCTTTTATTTTTAGCCTGAAACATTTCATTGATAGATGTGCTCTTTGATCCACCAGCAGTTGCATTATTTTAAACACCATGCAGATTATTGGGCTCATCAGTGCTGAGTGTAACCCCTTAAATGGGTCTTCATTATAGCTAGGTTAAGTATCTCACTGTTAGAGATGATCTTGAATGCATGACACTGTCTTGTACACCAATCACTAATGATGTTAAGTTCATGCACACACCAATCACTAATGATGTTAAATGGCAACTGGTAACCTTTGGTGAAACAAAATGATAATGACCGCTGACATAGATATACAGGAGACGGCCATTGTTTTGGCACTGAAGTGATCGGATTGGGATGCGAGGATGGAACTATCAGACACTCTGGAGTTTGGTAAAGAAACCCATTGCTATAATGTCTATAGAGAAGTAATCACTGTAAAAGAGATTTGGAATGAAGGACCCTAACATTCTCAAGAAACTAGAGGTTGTAAGCAAGAATAAGAGAATTTTAGTTGCTCCATTACTGGAGAAGGCTTCATTTTGCAACACTGTTTCCTTCCTTCGGTAGGAAATCAATGTAATTGGTTTAATTTCTCCTTCTTTTTTGCTGTTGAAATATTTAGGTGGTTAGAAAATTCTTTTGGAATTTTAGATGCGACAGAGATTAGGATGTGTGAAAGATTAAACTATTATATTATTTATAAAACAGAAGTTGCTGATTTGAAATGGGGAAAATACGATGTGTAGGCTTTTTATGTCCTTCCAGTGAGGAATTGCAAGTCTACGACTCTTGATCTTCTTCTTTTGATTTCTATAAAAAAGTTTCCTCGATCCTACAGGATGCTTTCAGATAACCTTGACATCAAAAAACCTGTTGAAAGAATTTAGGAAGCCCTCATTTAATTTTTTGGACGCATTATCTTGGGCTCCCTCCAACCACATTCTTGCTGTGAAGCAAGTTGCACAGAATCCATCAGTTTTAGACTTGTGCAGAATTTTAATTTGCTGATCATCCCAAGACTTGTATACATCACGCAGGGATAATTTCAAAGCCTTTTACCAACCCAACAGTCTTTTTAAGGGTCACGATTTTAATCCAATTTTTCGGGATGTCCGAGTGAACTTTCTCCCATAAACAAAGTTAATTTTAGCAAACTTTCTAGTATCATATTAAAGAGTTTTACAAGTGAAGGGACCGCAGATAGATGATCACACAAAAATATTAGATCATTTATGTAATGGTCATTTCCAATACTCTAGTTTCTAATATTTGTGTAATGGTCATATCCAGTACTTTAGTTAGTTAATTTAGATTGTAGAAATTACATGTTAGAATAAAGTCAACATGATAGGTCTTTGGGATTAAGTTAACACTAGTTTGAATTAGTCTTTAATTAAGTGGGATACGAAGAGTCACTTTTTATGTACTAATATATATTTTTCTTTTCTACTTTCGAAACACAGTAGTATTCCATTCAAATGCAACCTCTCTCATATTTCTGGTGTATTTGTTTTCTGCAACTGTTATATGCATTTACTAACAAAAATTTCATGGATGGAAGAATAATTTGAATCATAAGGAAATGGAAGTAGCCAAATGTGATATTTTCTTCCAAGTTTCATGTATGCAGTGGGTAATCTTTAATTTCTAAAGCTAATTTCCCCCGTGCTTATGTGAAGTCTGTTGCCAACATATGTTGTATCTAATCTTGAAGTTCTGCGCGTATCTTAGCATGCGAATAACAGTTCATAACTCTGCAAGACTTGAATTGATTACTTGTTAGACTTCTTGAATGTGATTATCTAGCAAATTCGAGAACAGTGGGAATTAGAGGACGTCTTCACTAGTTGGAAATTTGTGCTCTATAATTCCTAGTGAAATCACAGCCAAAATGTTTTAATTTTTTTTGAACTTTGTTGCAGTGCTTAGTAGGATTTATAATTTATTTGCCTTAAAATTTATATGGACGGGAAAGAGACTAAAAAAGAAAAACTTCATGGACCTTGCTCATTCAGTTGTAGTGAAAGGCTTTTTGTGATCTGAAATCTTTGAATACTGTTGTACACACCAAATGGTGACGCCTAAAACATTAAATATGATTTTTTTATTAAAAAAGGAAAAAAAAAGCAAGGGAGAGAAAAATAGCGTTTTGGAATATTGTTCTTCCTTGAAATTAGCTATTCGTTAGTTCTCTATCAAATGTACTAGCTAAACTGCTACGAATGTATATGAATGTTGAGCTTGTCAAGTTTTTTTTTAAAGTTCGAGGCTACGAATGTATATGAATGTTGAACCTGTAAAGGGTTTTTTTTTTTTTTAAAGTTTGAGGCTGTCACCTGACTGACACAAAGGATATGCAAATACGAGTATCTGACAAGTGAAATTTCGACCCAAAAAACAGGACATGGAGGATACACACACACACATATATATATATATATATATATATATATATATATATATATTAAAAAGTATATATTACAAAAATTATATATATGAAAAAAGTTTGAAAATTAAACTACAAACATTGAACACAAGAAATTAAAACCATAAGATGAAGTATTCTCATTAAGTTATCAAAATCAAAATGTATTACAATGTATAGATACTAGATATTAATACCGAGTCAGAGTCACTAATACTATTAATGAGAATGCCAATGGAAAATACAAAATAGCGATAGGGTAGATAAGACCTGTCATGACTCAGTGGTACTAGTCCTCTATGACATAATTATCATAATCAACATCACTACTGTTGTGCTCTCCTCTTTCATCCTCTATATCTAATGCAATTTGTGCATCTATTAGTGTGGAGAATGGTGGAGAATGACCCCTCAAGAGGATCACCATCGGCTCTAGCACTGGTTCAAGTTGGCTAATGTCAACTCAACATTGTTGTTTAAACCTATATTATCAAGAAACACATCCCACATATTTTTCTTTCCCTTCACCCACTCTTCTCTCTACCTGTAAATAAGACGGAGATTGCTGTGCACATACACCATTGTCTCTGCCTTCGACTGCTCAAATTTGTGTTGATATTATGGTAGTTGTGGGAGGTATTAACCTCTAGATGTAACCTTTGACGAGACTAGAATATTCTGAAGCAAGAGAAACCCTAAATAGTTGGTTAATAACTTAGAAGACAAGTTGGCTCAAGAGAATAACTTATATTAAGTTATTAGCCTCGAAAAGAAGAAGTTGACCTAATTAGGTCACTTGGAGGACTGTAAATAGAGGGCGTTTGAGCTCATTTGCACTCACTCACTCTCACAACTACATAAGAACTAGTGGTGCGCATGACTGGAGGAGAGCTGCAGTTGTTGCAGTAGTGACTTGGTCTTTGGTTATGGTTTGGACTTTCTGCTTGGTACGCTAGCTTTAGAGAGAGGTATGTTACTTTCGTTGGCTATTGGTTCTAGTGATTGCTTCTAGAATTATCCTGTCTGTCAAGGTTGTCAAGGTTAAGGTGCTTGGGGGTGGCCTTTGTGCCTATGGTTGGGTGACAATATAGTGATATTGTCTATGGTGAAACAAACATACCTATTATTTTAACAGGTTATGGGCCTACATTATCTTTGGACAATTTAACCACTGGAAGGTAGATTGGGAGGATTTGCTCAATTGTAGTTGTAGTCAGAGTTTTGCCGCAACAACGAAACCTTAACCCTCTTGTTGAGGCACCTTAAGTGAAACACTTGACTTAATTCTTGGATAGCCTAGTGTGCCCTAGCCAAGCACATCTCCTGGTACTCTCAGCAAGCCAAGGTGTCAAGTTTGAGTTTTTGGTCAAAGTCAAAGCAGTCATGACTTACTCTATGAAGTCAGAAAACAAGTTAGAAGGGGCTTTAAACTTAAAATTATGGAAGATAAGGATTGACCTCATCCTTGCCAAGAATAAAGTCTTAGATATCGTGAAAGACAATATCATGGAACCATAGTTTGAAGCAGGAAAAGAGAATGAACCTCAGAATGTTGCAACACTAGAGAAGTTCAAGGATAATGACATTAATGCTATGAGTATCATAGTGGACTCTGTAAATGATCACTTGATACCCTATATTTCTCATCTTAACTCATCCAAGAAGATGTATGATGCCCTAACAAACCTTTTCTCAGTCAGAAATATTGGACAAGTGATGAGTCTGAAGAATGAACTTCGTGACACAAAGATGACAAAGGATGACACCATAGCTTCATACTTTGTGAGGATTTCTTAGTTGAGAGATCAACTACAAGGTATTGAAGAAGCCATCCCAGAAAAGAAAGTTGTGAACATAGCACTCAATGGTCTCTCTAGATCATAGGATGCATTCGCTGCAAGCATGAATACAAGGAAATAGTTCCCAACGTTAGAAGAACTTTGGACCTCTTGTGCACAAGAAGAGACAAAGTTAAACTCCAAGGGAAAACTGTGATGTCCCGTTCCCAAGAGTAGGACAACAGAGAGTGACTAAGTAGTCTATTTGTTACCGTAGACTATAATCAAGGACAAACATGGAACACGAGGAGAAATAAGGGTGATTTGGTGGCTAAACGATGAATAAAGCCAAAAAAAACATAGGGAAAGTCACTTAAGCCTAAGCCAACAGAGACTTAATTAATTAATTACTCACCTTAGGAGGAAAAACACCTAGCTTCAGTGATGTCGATGGTGGATTATATCAGGAAGAGTATAAAAGGAGGAATTCGACCTAATTCTTCATTATGTTATGATTTGATGTTGAGATATTTGCAGAGGAAGAGGAAATCGACCCGCTTATTGTTTTGTGGATTTTTGGAGGAAACCATCACCATTGATAAGTTTCAGTGTTGAGAGACACACCCTAGCATATCAGATATACCATCTAGGTATTTCACTGTGCATTTCAGGAGATCCAGTTCAGTGAATGCGCAACTCAGTTAGTGAGGGTGCAAGGGTTAGAGAGAGGGTTTGTGTGGCCGCACGAGACATATGAGTATTTTGCAGATTCCCTTCGACCCATTTGAGAGCTAGCCAGGGCGCATCTTTTGAGCCACTAGTCGTCATTTTCCAATGGTGGAATCTCCCAGGGTGCAACAAACAGTCAGAAAGTGCGCAGCTCTTGAGGAAGCACATTTGGGGTTCCAGGGGGTATTTCGGGGCAGATCCGAGGAAACCCTTTCGACCCATTACAGAGGAGGCTAGGACGATTGTTTCGAGACACATATTGTCATGTTCTGTCGGTGGGATCACTAAGGCGCACCCCCGCAGCCCAGGAGGTGTGCAAACCCCCAGGGGGTGATATCCAGAGCTTCAGAGGTCAGATTTTTAGTCTGACAGTTACCAGGATCAGCCTAGAGGCCAGTGCGCTCCTTTTGAGACAATTTCCAGTCCATTTCGTCGAGTATCGCCATCAGGGCAAGTTTTCCAGTATCTACAGCAGTTGTCGTGAACTCCCAGACTACGTTTTGTCGATCTATCTGTGCATGCACCGATCAACCTCCATTCTTCTGATCACATGTGTTTCTTGTTAGTTGATTTGTATTCCAGTGAAAATCCATGAGATCTAATTGATGACTAGTATATAAGTTTCCAGCTTATTATTGTATTTCTTGCTTTTTCCTCATTATATATATTAGTGAGTTGTGTTGTCCTTCCTTTCACATGCATTATCTTTATACCGCTAAAACACTAAATGAATGAAACACACATGCGGAAATCACCAAGCATGTTCACACATTAACTTAAATGCATCCAGAAACCCCAAAAGTATTAGATCTCAGTGACAACAATAGTTCGGCAATAGATATTTGGATCAACTGGATCATGGATTTTTCAGTGGTATAAGAGCCTTCTTCCTGCCAGCCCGTGAAGAAGTGATTCTCATGACCCCATGATTTCGAGAATAGGTGAAGAATACCCAAAGGGCCGAGGACATATTGGGGACGAGTACATTGAGTACTGTAGAGTTCATAGCAGAGATAAGAGAGATAGAAACCAAAGGGATTACACCCCCTTCCACGCTCAGTCAGATACAAAGCCAGAGATAGAGGACATAGAGCATATCAGTGCAGACATAGAGGCTGAGATAGAGAGAACTATGGGTGACAGGAGTGAGACACCCGAGGGTAGGGGAAAGGCTCCGAGACACATATTGACAGTACGTCGACCATGTTGAATGACCTAGCTAGAGGACAAAGGGACATGCTGAACGCCATACAACAAATAGCTATCAGTGCACATATGCTCCACCATAGCATGAGTACTATAGGTGCCAACGCCGCAGGAGGAGCGAGTGGTTTAGGAGGACACCAGGGAGGTGGGGCCAATGGCTCCAGTGGATCTAAGGGCAGAGCTAGTCCACACCCTTCACCAGTCCGAGCCTACACACTGTTTGGGAGGATTCCCTGACCTTTATACTCACAGTTCCAGGGAGGACAACCATTGGGGCAACCATTGGGACAATTAAGATATGCGGGAGGACAGTCGGGTCAGGGACAGGTGGTGCAACAGGATCCGTTCGGGGAGTACATGAGAGACTACTTGGCACTAGGACCAGAGTTCCATGTAGACATGAGTTTGATGGACTACTGTTTGATCAGATATCAAAACAGACCCCGAGAGGCATATAGAGACAACATACAAACTCATAGCATGGATTTCATCAAGAAAGTGGGAAAGCTGAACATTCCTACTTTTGATGGATCATCACGTTGCTCAGCTCAGGCATGGGTTCAGAAGCTTGACACATACTTCAAGCTTTATCCTGATGACAGAGTCAGAAGCTATCAACTTCACCACTTTGCATTTGGAGGGGGAGGCCCACGAGTGGTGGTACCATGGGCTGGTGACCTTGGGTCACAACCACATTACTTCATATTTGGAGTTCACTGAGAGGTTGATGGAGAGATTTGACAAGAGAGATCTAGAGCTCCACTT
>JZKD02S2150889.1:16048-43988 GCA_000966675.3 Picea glauca
AGTTCGACCTAATTCCTTATTATGTTATATGATTTGATGTTTAGATATTTGCAGAGGAGGAAGAAATCGACCCCTTTGTTGTTTTGTGGATTTCTGGAGGAAACCACCACCATTGATCAGTTTCAGTGTTGAGAGACACACTCTAGCCCATCGAAGATACCATCCAGGTATGTCACTGTGCATTTCAGAAGATCCATTTCAATGATTGCACAACTTAGCCAGTGAGGGCGCAAGTGTTAGAGAGAGGGTTTGTGTGGCCGCACGAGACAAAGGAGTATTTTGAAGATTCCCTCCGACCCATTTGAGAGCTAGCTAGGGCGCATCTTTTGAGTCACCATTCGTCAGTTCCGATGGTGGAATCTCCCAGGGTGCAACAAATAGTTAGAAAGTGTGCAACTCTTGAAGAAGCACATTTGGGGTTCCAGGGGGTATTCTGGGGCAGATCTGAGGAAACCCTTCCGACCCATTACAGAGGAGGCCAGGACGATCGTTTTGAGACACATATCATCATATTCCGTCGGTGGGATCTATAGGGTGCACTGCCATAGCCCAGGAGGTGTGTAAACCCCCAGGGGGTGACATCCAAAGATTCAGAGGTCGGATCTTCAGTCCGACAGTTACCAGGATCATCCTAGAGATTAGGGCGCTCCTTTTGAGATAGTTTCCAGTCCATTCCGACGAGTATCTCCATCAAGACGAGTTTTATAGTATCTACAACAATTGTCGTGAGCTCCCATACTGCGTTTTGTCGATCTATCCGTGCATGCACCGATCAACCTTCATTCCTCTGATCACATGTATTTCTTGTTAGTTGATTTGTATTCTAGTGATGATCCATGAGATCTAATTGATGACTAGTATATTTGCTTCCAACTTATTATTGTATTCCCTGCTTTTTCCTCATTATATATATCAATGAGATGTGTTGTCCTTCCTTTCGCATGCATTATCTTTATATTGCTAAAACACTAAATGAATGAAATACACATGCGAAAATCACCAAGCATGTTCACACATTAACTTAAATGCATCCAGAAACCCCAGAGTATCAGATCAGAGTGACAAAACAATACTTCGGCAGTAGATATCCGGATCAACTGGATTAGGGATATTTCAAAAACCTTAGAAGGAAGAAGATGCTCAAGTGTTTGCAACAAAGTTTAAAAGACATGGAGGTAAGCAAAGATCTGATTCAAGAAAGAATTTCAAGAGAGATATGTCAAAGGTACAATGCTTTGAATGCCATGACTATGGCCACTACAAAAGAAATTGTCTTATAAACTAATGAGGAAGAGAAAAGAGAGACATCACACATCAGCTGCCAATGATGAAGATTCCTCAAAGAAGACAAAGCATGATGAGAAATATTTCTTCTATTACTCAACCCTTACTCGAACCATTGAAGATGACATGTGGCTGATTTATAGTGGAGCTTCAAGGCATATGATAGGTGACCGTAGGAATTTCTCAAGCATGAAGGAGAAGGAGACACCTCATAAAGTGGAGTTGGGAGACAATACTCTTATGCAGTCAAGGGAATTGGACAAGCTACTATCAAAATGGAATTAGGGTACTCTATCCATCTTAGTAATGTTTTATATGTTCTTGGTTTGAAAAAGAATCTAGTATCTATTTGTTGTTTGGAAGAGAAAGGAGATAGAGTAGCTTTGTGGATGGAAAAGTTCTTGTATGGTCTAAAAACTCCAAGATAGAAAACACTAGAGTTATTGGAACCCATGAAGGAAGGTTATATAAACTCCTAGGTCAGAATACTCAAGCCCTAATACATAGAAGGTATGCTCACCTTCACTATCAAGCCTTGCCATCCCTGAAATAGATGGTTGTAGGCATACCAGAATTACAGTCAGTACATGAAGGTGTGTGCAGAGGATGTGCACTTGGGAAGAACATTAAGAAACTTTTCTCAAGCAATGAGAATAGATCCAAAGGGATCTTAGACCTAATACATTCAGATGTATGTGGACCTATGCCAGTGAAATCTCTAGGAGGGTCTCTTCACTATGTAACGTTTATAGATGACTTCTCATGAAATACATGGTTGTATGTCTTAAAGACTAAGGATGCAGTATTTAACAAATTCCAAGAATTCAAGGTTGCAGTAGAGAACCTAACATATAAGAAGATCAAAACAATAAGATCTAATAATGGAGGAGAATACACCTCCAAGGAGCTTGTTTCCTTTTGTAAAGAAGTCGGGATTAAGAGGGAGCTCATTGTCTCTCACAATCCACAACAAAATGGTGTGGCTCAAAGAAAGAACATAACCATTGAGGAATCAATCAAGACAATGATGAATGATAAGAACTTATCTATGTTCCTATGGGGAGAAGAAACTATGACAACTGTTTATGTTTAGAATAGAAGTCCACATAGAATATTAAAGAACATGACTTTTGAAGAAGCCTTCTTAGGAAAGAAGCCAAACGTTGAAAACTTAAGAATCTTTGGATGTCCTGTATACGTTCATGTTCCCAAGGATAAGAGAAAGAAGTTGGAGCCCTCGGGAAAGAGAGGAATATTTGTTGGTTACAGTGAAACATCAAAAGCTTATAGACTCTATGTTATAGGTTAGCATGAGATTGAAATAAGCAGAGACATAATTTTTGATGAAAGGATTTCATTTAAGAAGTCTATAAAAGAACCTATAGAATCCAACGAAGAAGAGGAACATGAAGATACCAAAGAAGAAAGTACGTGTTCTAAAAAACAATCTAATGAAGAACAAGAACCACCCCATGAATATGTGGAACCAACTATTATACCTGTTATAGCGCAAGTTGTAGGTTGGGAAAATTTTGATCCAACCAAAAAGAAAGTGCTACAACTTGGGAATCCTACACCCAATGTCACCTTGATGTAGGTCCTCACTTCAAGGGTGACTAGGTCACTCTAGGGAGGCGATCCCGGTGACCCTAGGGGGATGGAGATGGAGATGGAGATAAAATGAAGTGAATCCACTAGAGGTCAAGTCTAAGTGGAATGACAGGTGGAAAGAGATTCATTGTAAATCAAGTAACTGCTGTCCCACAGGGATAGTACTTCTCCGAATGATTGTACCTGCCCGAGACACAAGGAAATCCAACTTGCAATGATAATGTTAGTATGGATCAACAAGTTAAGTTTGCTGTTCTTAATTTGCAGCAATAGATAACACTGCATATTATCATGTAAATGGTATTATAAGATTCTCAATAAATGCTAGAGATCAAGTAGAAAATATAAGAGAAAGACTAGTAAACGACTAGCTAAACTAAAGATGAGAAACCAATATTATAGCATAAAAAGATAAGGCTGTTGTAAACACTTGTCTGTAGAAAATTATATCAGCCTTATGGATGTAACATTCAATGTATTACAACAATAAAATCAACCAATAAAATCCCCTCCAACTTTACTAAAATGTGCGTTGGACCAAGGAGAATAAGTGTGCAAACTTTGAGCAAAATCCAATGGTTTATAATAGAGTTATTTAAGCAAATGATTTAGGTTTCCTGTAGCCCTAATGGTTGAAGATGCAATTTTGTAACAACAATAAGAAGTAGCCCCTTGATGCGGATGCCTTAGTGGATGTGAGTTTCCCAAGGCACAAGGAATACAATCCACTTTGCAATAAGTAAACATGACCGAAAATCACGTTTCCCAATGAAATATTTTATTTCTCCAATGCAATAATAAATGACTAGTGCCTTTACTATTGGGTTAATGGGGTCATGAAAAGAAAGAGCTAGAGAAGATACCTCCTTGGGGGTGTAAGCCCTTTTACTTCCCAAGGCAAGTTTTTCTAGCTAGGGTTTAAGCTAAGAGGGTGTATGCCCTTATACTTCTCTTAGCAAACACTTGTTAAACCAATAAGATCAAGAATAAAGTGGTGAAGACTATGGTGGGGGTGTATGTTCTTATACTTCCCACTTAGTTCCTAGCACAATAACTTTGACTTGAAACAAATGATAACAAGAGAGTAAAAACCATACCAATTCAAGGAAAAATACCAAGATAATCCACCGCAATAGAAAGAGATAAGCCTTCCAAGGCTAGCGCATCACTCCAATCAACCATAACATCAAGAGATAGCCATAAACAAGTGCACAAGAGATAAAAGAGCCAAGTATAGAGAAAATTTCAGACAGAGTCCTCTCACAATGAGGGAGAGTTATGTTTCAAATGAGATCTTATTTATACAAATGTCACCAAGGTGACTTATCCATAAATTAAGGAGTAAACCACAAAATTAGGGGTAAAACACCCTAATCTTTCCCCCTTAACAAAGTAATATATTTAAAATTCACTTTTGCACATGAGAAAACCCTAATTTTAGAAGGACGTCACCCCTTTAGGGGATGTTTTTCCACTTTGAGGAAGTCATTGGTGTTGGAGAAACATAGGTAGGCCTCCAAAGGCCACATGTCAAGCATCTAGATGATCTCATCATGGTGAAGACCCTCTTCATGAGTGACACCTCACCACCAAGCCCTAACCTCCCTAGGTGAAGTCATGTCTCTAGAAGTGACATTTTGCCTCTCCTAGGAAAAGTTTTTGGCATGTGGGGGATAGGCTATGTCGTCCAAGTCATCATTAAGGACTTCCAAGTCTGATATTTCCCATCCGGCATGTGAGCCCTTGGAATCCAACCTGTGGGCTTGTAGCCCCATGGAAGCCCAAACTAGGCTTGTTCTCCCAAAACTGTCCACCAACTAGGTCCTGCAAAGACAAATGAACACACCCTCCAAGGATCTCAAGTCATAAAATCTTGATAAGTGAATCCAATCAAAAAATAAGCCATCTAAGAATGTGCATCAAATATCACTATATCAAACAATTAACTGCTCAAAGACACTATGCGACATGTCAAGCTTGAATATGTGAGGGTTGATGAGGTGTCATATTTGATAGATCTTTCCCTAGGTCAAGGAAAATTTCCAAGAGATCCCTCTCTAAGCCATGTAAAGTGGATGAACTGGTTGGGGTCAAGACTCAATGGGCATAGGGCTCATGACATACAAGGGGTCGTAGTGTCTCATTCATGGGTGCTTTTGTAGAGGATGTGTGGTACCTTCATCTACAATGCACTTTTTCCAATCCCATCAATTACCTTTTATCTTTATTTCTTGGTATTTTCTTTAAATATAGCATAAGGAGAGATTGAAGGTCACTGCCCTGGCGTGGTGACAAAATGATGGAAATGTCACCCACAAACACCTAGTGGAAATGAGAAGGTTGGCTCGTAATGAGATCCCCTTTCTCTCATCCATGCAACTGAGAGCCATTACCATGGTTTGGTGACTGGATGATGGTAATGTCATACCACTAGATATTCATGGATGTGATAGGTGTTGATATTATGGTAGTTGCGGGAGGTATTAACCTCCATTTGTGACCTTTGGCAATATTAGAATATTCCGAAAGAAAGAAAATATTTGGATATAACCCTAGAAGAGAAGTCGGCTAAAGGAAGTCAGCTAAAGGATATAGCCAAAAATAAGAAGTCGGCCCAGGCAGTCTAGCAGAAGCAGTATAAATACATGAGACTAGTCTTCATTTTAGCCAGAATTATCAGAACTGCAGAAGTACACTTGTGTGCACTGCAGAAGGCCAGTTTGTGCGCAAGTCTTCGGACTAGCTGCTATCAGCAGTTCTGCAATCTGCATTTTCAGTTTTTCTGGCTTGGACTCTCTGATCAGTTTTGGTTATCTTTGCTTGGTGCATTAGCCTTGGTTGGCTATTGATTTGTTGCCAGAAATTCTTCTCTCTGTCAAGGTTAAGGTGCTCGGGGGTGACATTAGTGCCTATGGTTGGGTGACAATATTGCTATATTGTCTATGGTTAAACGAGCACATCCAATATTCTAACTGGTTATGGGCCCACAACTCCTTCATTTAGTATAACCACTGGAAGGGATCTAAGGCATAATATTACTAAGCTCGTTGAAGAATTGCCGCTAGGGTTTCTAGCAGGTGCAATTACTAAAGCACTACCACTAGGGTTACTAGCAGGTGCAGTTGTAGAAACCATAAAACCCTTCTCTAGCACCTTATGATGGAATACCTTACTCAAGGAGAATATGTTCAAGTGCACCTTAATCCAACGCACCTCTTGGCACTCTCAGAAGGCAGAAAAGTCAAGGTTGAAATTTTGGGTCAAAACTTGACCAATTATCAGTCAACAAAAGTCATGAATGAAAAGACAAATCATCTACACTTCTCAACACTCACAAGAACACTTGAAGATGACATGTGGATAATTGATAGTGGAGCTTCCAGGCAAATGACATGAGATCAAGCCATAATCTCCAATCTAAATGAAAAGAAGACATTGTACAAGGTAGAACTTGGAGATAAAAACACTTACCCAGTCGAGGGAATTAGTCAAGCCTCCGTCAAATTGAAAACATGTAACAATGTTCTTTTGAGCAATGTCTTATATGTACCTGGTTTAGAAAAGAATCTTGTATCCATATCTTGCCTAGAATACAAAGGAAAAAAAATAGCTTTTGTATATGGAAAAATATTATCTTGGCCCAGAGACTCCAACATAGAGAATGCTAGAGTTATTGGAACCCGTGAAGGAAGACTATACAGACTACTAGAATGAAATGATGAAGCCCTTGTACATGATGAAGTCAATCCCAATGAACTTTGGCATAGAAGGTATGCTCATATCAACTATCAAGCATTACCCTTCCTCAAAAATATGGTTGAAGGAATACTAGAACTACAGTCTACACATGAAGGAATTTGCAAAGGATATGCTCTTGGTAAGAATGTTAAAAAACCATTCACAAGCAACAATAGTAGATCTAAGAAAATTCTAGATCTAATACATTCATATGTTTGTGGTCTGATGCCAGTCAAATCTCTAGGAGGTTCTCTTTACTATGTAATCTTCATTGATGATTACTCAAGAAATACTTGGTTATATCTCTTGAAGACAAAGGACGAAGTATTCAACAAGTTTCAAGAATTCAAAGCAGAGTTAGAGAACCTCACAAACAAGAAAATCAAGACCTTGAGAATAGATAATGGAGGAGAATATACATCCAAGGAATTTGTTTCCTTTTGCAAATCGACAGGGATTAGGAGGGATCTAAATGTTCCTCATAATCCTCAACAAAATGGTGTAGCAGAAAGGAATAACATATCTATTGAATAAACTATGAAGGCACTATTGAACGATCAAGGTTTATCTATGTATCTATGGGGAGAAGCAACCATGACAACAATATATGTTCAGAACATAAGTCCTCACCGCATATTGAAAGATATGACTCCAGAAGAAGCCTTCTCAGGAAAGAAACATAATGTGGAACACTTAAGAATCTTTAGATTCCCTGTTTACTTTCACATTCCCAAGGATAAACAAAATAAATTAGAACCCCGAGGAAAGAAGGGCATATTTGTGGGATACAATGAATCATCCAAGGCCTCCAGAATCTATATCCTGGAACAACATAAGATTGAAGTCAGCAAAGACGTAACCTTTAATGAAAAGATGGATTTCAAGAAATGCATAGAAGAAACTATAGAAGAAGAAGAGTATGAAGAGCCTATTGAAGAAAGCACATGTCTTCCAAAAAGTTAGAATGAAGAAACAAAACAACTTGATCATCCGATGCAAGCATGTGAGACTATTGATTCAGACACTGTACCCAAAACTAAGAAACAACTAGCTTGGCTTGAAGCTACCCTACAAGAAGCAGAAAGACTCAAAGCTCCAAGTGGGATCTTCAAAAAAAGCAAGAAGCCCAAGAGATTCTCCAGCTATGCAACATGTATGAAAAATCTTCTAGACGAAAAACCCACCACTTTTGAAGAGACAACTTAAAAGAAACAATGGAAAGAAGCCATGACAGAAGAACACCAATCCATCATGACAAATGATGTATGGGAAATTGTTCCTAGACCTAAAGAAAAATCAGTAGTAACTTCAAAATGGGTCTATAAGATCAAACATGCAGCAGATAGAAGCGTGGACACATATAAAGCAAGGTTCATAGCTAGAGGGTTCTCCCAGAAGGAGGGAGAAGACTATGATGAAACATTCGCTCCTGTTGCCAGATATACTTCTATTAGAGCCATTATGTCTCTTGCTGCTTCCATGGGATGGAGTTTACATCAGATGGATGTAAAAACAACTTTCCTCAATGTAGCAATCGAAGAAGTAGTATACAATGAACAACCTCAAGGATTTGAAGTACATTCAGAGACACTCATGTTTGTAGACTAAAGAAAGATTTATATGGACTCAAGCAAGCTCCAAGAGCTTGGTATGCTAGAATATACAACTACCTAATCAGATTTGGTTTCTCCAAGAGTCATGCAGATCCAAATCTATACTACAAAGTCATGAACAATGCACCTGTGATTCTACTGCTATATGTCGACGAATTATTCTTGACAGGTGAAGAGTCTCTCATCATCCAATGTCAAAAGGAACTAGCTTTTGAGTTCGATATGAAAGATCTTGGTCTCATGCATTATTACTTAGGACTAGAAGTATGGCAGAAGTGTGGTGAAGTATTTATTGGAAAAGGAAAGCATGCAATAAATATTCTTCAAAAGTTTGGAATGATGGATTGCAAATCCATGGACACTCCTATGACCACATATATAAGAAAAGTAAGAGACTCATATTCTGATCCAGTAGACCTGTCCCTATATCGACAATTGATTGGGTCATTGATGTATTTGGTAAATACTCGATCAAACATTTTATTTGCCATAAACACATTAAGCTAGTTCCAGGTGGAACCCAGACATGAGCATTGGATAGTTGCAAATCATGTTCTAAGATATATTCATGGGACACTAAACTATGGTTTAAGATATACCACGTCCAGTGATATACAACTTCATGGATTCACAGATTCAAATTGGGCAGGAAGTGCAGAAGACAGAAGGAGTACTTCAGGGATGTGTTTCAGCTTGGGTTTTGCTATGATATCTTGGGGCAACAAGAAACAAAAGTCTGTCGCACTCAACACAACTGAAGCAGAATATATCGCAGCATGTGAGGCATGTACAAAAGAAGTATGGATGAGAAAACTAATTTCTGGATTATTTGATCATGTTCCAGATTCGACTATAATACACAGTGACAATCAAAGTTGTATAAGGCTATCAAAACACCCAGTGTTTCATGAACATTCGAAACATATTGAGATCAAATACTACTTTATTCGAGATAAAGTCCAGAAAGGAGAAGTGAAGCTCTAGTATATCCCCACAAATGAGCAGACAACAAATATCTTGACAAAGCCTCTGTCCATAATAAAGTTTGCATACTTACGAGACAAATTGGGGATCGTGGAAATAACTCCCTTAGTTGAAAGGGAAGAGATGGCTCTCCAGGTTGGGAGGGAGCACTGACATAACATTGATTTATGGACAATCATTTTTCAGCTTTGAAAAATGGTCCAGGATGGGCAGTTCCTTTCCAGTTCAAAAAGTGATTTGAGATTTTTGACGGACAGGTATTTTCCAGTTCAGAAAATGGTCCAGATCGAACGATCATTTTCGTAATGAAAATGGTTCAATGGATTGTTGATGTACCATAGACAACGATTCCCCTTGTGGCCAGTGCGGGGGAATGGTATAGGACAATATTTATTCTTGACAACAACTCTCAGTAGTGGTCAAGAAGACTAGTCTGCCTCGCCGGACAATCATTCTTTCGAAGCTCATAGTTGTGAGTAGTTTCAAAGAATGGTCCATTTTGGAGGTTGGTGCAGGACAATCATTTCCTTAGGAAATGGTTTGGACAGTCATTCCCTAGGGTAGATTCATTCTCTCCAGGTTGCACTTTGTTTAGTGTAGTTCACTTTGTTTAGTGCCGGAGGAATGGCCCAGATAGGTGAATGGTCCAGGTTCAACAATTAGAGACATGCATTCCCTAAGGAAGACTCATTCTTTCCAGGTTTCACTTTGTTTAGTGTTGGAGGAATGGCCTAGATAGGTGAATGGTCCAGGCTCAGAAATCAGGACAATTATTCTTCCATGCTTGAGAAGAATAGTCCAGATATCCCATCGTTGATGTTTTACTCTCTGAGGGCAGATGCTCTTCCAGATCTCACAGATGTGAGTAGAAGAATGGCCCAGATGACTCTGTTATATCATGATATTTTTTTCTGTGCAGGTAGATATCAGATGATATGATTGATATGGAGATTGTATGTCTTTAGACATTAGAGGTACGCTACTGTGGTGGATATGTTCCACTGATTGTGACTATGTGTCACGGATTTAGTAGTTGTGTACTACTATGGATAGACACAATTGTGTTCTATCAGTTGACATTGTACTAGTTGTCATGGAAATTATCCAGTTGCATAATGATGATGGTGCTTGTGATTTAATTAGCATGTGTGGCTATAACGATGCTATCGGTTGAATGATCTATTTGTGCTCAAGACCATTATCCGTTATACCTCCCTATCTAGTAGGGAGTGTTGATATTATGGTAGCTGCGGGAGGTATTAACCTCCACTTGTGACCTTTGACAAGATTAGAATATTCCAGAAGCAAGAAAAGATTTGGATATAACCCTAGATGAGAAGTCGGCTAAAGGAAATATTATATACTAAGTAATTAGCACCCAAAATGAGAAGTCATCCCAGACAGTCCGACAGAAGAAGTATAAATACATGAGCCCAATCTTCATTTTAGCCAGAATTCTTAGAATGTAGAAGTACACTTGTGCGCACTGCAGAAGGCCAGTTTGTGCACAAGTCTTGGGAGTAGCTGCTATCGATAGTTCTGCAATCTGCATTTTTGGTTTTTTTGGGTTGGACTCTCTGATCAATTTTGGTTATCTTTGCTTGGTGCATTAGCCTTGGGTGGCTATTGATTTGTTGCCGGAAATTCTTCTCTCTGTCAAGGTCAAGGTACTCGGGGGTGACATTAGTGCCTATGGTTGGGTGAAAATATTGCTATATTGTCTATGGTTAAACAAGCACATCCAATATTCTAACAATAGGCTGGCTCGTGATGAGACCTCATATCTTTCAACTAATCTTTTAAGCATTATTTATTATATTGTGGGTCCCCTTTATTCAAATATAAGCATTTCATTGTTTTCTTGGGTGATCTCTGGGTTAAGTATCTTGAAGGTTTATATAAGGCTTTTATCTTTTACCCAATATCAACCCCTCTGGGCCTTCAGCCCCTTCTTCCCATAGAATGGGGGACAACCCTTTCTTGGGTCAATACACTGTAAAATCCCAAGAGATAAGGAAATGTAGGGGAATAATGATGGAAAGTGGTAAGTATGGTCAGGAACAATACGATGGCTCATTAAGGGAGTTCCTAGTAGCAAACCCATTCCCAAAGAAGACCACTTACTAGGGCACAATGTCAACCACCAAGGTGAAACAGGGAAAAATGCATATGCTCAAGCATATACCATGAAATCTAGAGAAATCTAAGATACAACATAATCAAATGGATTAAATATTGAAATGATGCTCACCATAATACTAACTTGTACCTCATGGAGCAAGGCCCACTTCTTTCTGGAAGCCAGCTGGTGTGGTGGATATCATCTGCAAAACTGTGACCATCTGTGGTGGTGAGTGGGTTTTCCATCTGTGCAAAGGGTACTGCTGGTCATGTAGTCTCTTGACACTCCATATCTACAACCTAAGGGCCTCGAGACATAATCTCTTTAGTTATCCACAAAATGGGGATAACATCTGGCTCCTACTTGGGGACATGTGCTCACCGTAGAATGCATGATAACTACAACATCTCTTGGTAGACCTGTGCCTGCAAGGGAACATCAAACTATCAAGTGCAAGATGACCTACTCATCCTTGTCCTCATATGATGATAAACAAAACCCACTAAACTAGAAAAATAAAATTTTGACTTTTTTTCAATAAATTCTAAACTAAGAATGAAATCAATAAGCCAATGGAGAAAAATGAAAATGAAATGCATCTAAAATAGTATGATAAATAAAGATGCAAATGCATGGAATCAAAATGAATTACCTACTTACCTGGTGCACGGGCCCTGAAGAAGTCATGTGACCTGGATGTGAGGTTGGAGAAGAGACCCATCTACTGACAATGAAATCTTTCTCCCATCTAATGCTGTTAGATAGTACCTTTATTTGTCAAACCTCTTCTTGATGATGTAGGGGCCAAGCAATGAATTGTTATCTTTCTGTTCATATCTAGGCTTGCCCTTTCTTTTTTCCCACATGAGCACTATAATTCTTTCATTAAAATCGATGCAAGGTGTACTCTTTTCGTGTGGAGGTTATGTGTGGATGATTTTTTCATTTTTCTCATCTTCCTTCTTTAAAATTTGGATAGACCCTGGCTCCTTCCCTTGGTATTTTGCAAGTTTGTCTTTGTATTGACATGTCCATGGAAGAAGCATGTCTATGGAGTCCTCCTACATAAAAGGTAGCTCATATGGATCATACTCAATGGTCCGTGGGAGTACATCAGAATCACATTCGTTGGCATAATCAGGACCATCAAGATCCATTACATGTCTACCAACTTTCTCTAAATTGTATAGTATCTGAAAAGTGCCATCTCCCATAGGAATGTGTGCATGGGTGAGATCCATGCTAAGAAAACCCCCAAGAGCAGTAGACCAACTCCTAGATAAAATTATCCCCCAAGAATCTGGAACGTTGATGATCCAGGTGGATATCGATGGCCACCTACCTTTTCCAAATGGCTCAAAACAATTTTCTGGCAATTTTGGTAATTTACTATTTTTAGCAGGTTTTAACTTTCGAGGCCATTTTGAGGCCCTAAACGATGTTTTTTGGGAAAACATGTTTGAAATATGTAATTTCCTTCAATATTTCACCTAAAATGAATATCCTTGACAATACCTTTCCAATGGGCTATCATACGTTTAAAACGAAGATCGTATGCAAAAGTTACGACCTTGTGAAGTTGATGTACTAACTTACCCAAACGGGGCCCACACGACTTTTGGCGCTTCATTTCCACATGTTAGGTTTTTGGATGTCTAGGGATTTTGGCATCCTTTCTTATTATAAAAAGGCCTTCAGAGCCTCATTGTAATCATCTTCTTGCGAATGAGAGTAGCTGTCACATCTCTTCTCAGAGATAAGCTGCCACCATTCTAGTGAGTCTTTCACTCTGTATTTTTATAGTCTCTGTACATTTATTTCATTAATAGAAATCGTGTATTACTGTATATCTGTGTTTATGGTTGCATCTCTGATACATTTCTGTTATCTTATTGAATATCTGCGATATCTTTGTGCATTTCTTTATTATATCTCCGCTCTCATTTCATGCCGAAAATAATCTGGATCAATGGTATCAGAGCAGGCTGCTATTGATCGTTTTTTCAGTGCATGTCCTCGATGAGGTCCGAGTATAGAAAGTTGGGTCTCGAGCTTGTCTCTCTTGAAGACAATCACTCTCACACACCCAAGAAACCCTCCATGGTGGAAGAAAAGAAAAATGATGGAGCAGACGATCCTATTAGTTTGTTGCTTGAGCAAGCTCTCATGCGACAGAGGGATGAAATGATGGAGAATTTTTCCCACATCCTTCAACACCTTCCAATAGCATCAGGTGCATCTTCATCAAGAGGCCACTTTGGAGGCACATCGCCTTTTAAGGTACAAGTCAATTTTGATATTCCTATATTTGAAGGTCAGGTAGATGCAGATGCCCTAGATAAATGGTTAAATATGTTAGAAGGTTATTTCTCTGTTCACGATTTTTCCGACAGAGAAAAGATCATCTTCGTGCTCCTTAAGGATCTCCCCCATGTCAAACATTGGTAGGAAACTTACTGGGAGAAAAGTTCCACTGAGGAGTCTGGAATATATGGGGCCGAGCCCACTTGGGATTTTTTGTGGATGCAGTAAAGGAACAATATTACCCTGTTGATAACTATGAGGACCAGTACATGAGATGGACCACACTGCGGAAAGAGAGGGGCCAAGCAGTTCCAGAGTTCACCAATACTTTCCATACCTTGCGCACCAAGCTGGGCATCAAAGACTCTGAACAACATTTGGTTCTGAAATACCGTGGGGCTCTACAAAGATACATCCAAACTGAAATGGATTTTCTGGACATCTCATCACTTGAATCTGCTTATCGATATGATGTTAAAATTGAGTAGAAATTTAAGCACTAGAATAAATGGGAGTTCGGGTCTGCAAATACGCAACAACTAAAGTATGACAAAGACGGGCCTAGCAAACAGTCTCCCGAAAACCAACCCAAGCCACATGAAAAGAAGGGTCATGGGAAGACAAAGAAGGACACCGGAAAATGGTGCGATTTCCACAAAATCCCCTGGCACAACACAGATGAATGTCGCTCGAAATAGTCATTGGTGGCCGAGATCAAAGACAAGGAGCTGAACCTTGATTCAGAATCTGATTATGAAAATAATGATAAAAGATAGATCATCGACGCAGACCCCACTGCTATTGTCGCGACCACAACAATTCAACCAGAAGAACCAGTAGATTCTGAAGAGGGGGAGCACCTTTTTCATTCACAGATGTGGGTGAAGGGGACCCCGCTGCATTTTATTGTTGATAGCAGAATCCAGAAGAACCTCATCTCAGCAGAGGTCGTCAAACAGTTGGGATTTTCGACAACACCACACCCACAACCATACAACATCGGGCGGCTTCGCCAAGGACGAGATCTTCGTGTCAGCCAACAATGCCGATTTTCATACAACATCCAACCCTTCAAGGATGAGGTATTATGTGATGTTTCCCCATTGGATGTCTGTGATGTTCTCTTGGGCCAGCTATATATGTGGAGACGCCATGCTGTTTATGAGTCTCGACCCTGCAGTGTCATTGTTTCTCTAGGGGGTCATCTCTACAGAATACTAGAGATAGTTACGACTACTATTCCATCTAAAAATTTTCGAAAGGTAGTATCTCATACTGCAAAATTCATCTTCTTCACAATATGTTCAAAAGGGGAACAAAATGATATTGCAACCACTACAACCTCGGCTCAGGCACCTTCTATCCAACAGAAGTAGGTCGACAAGATTGCAACAAAGTGTAAATATTCCTTTTGCACATAAGAATCTCTTGTAACCAGACTGGTAAAAAATATCCAACCCTACCAGCCACTTGTTCGTGACAACCTTTAACAAGCTAAGCAACACAACTTCTCCATCAAGGCAAGCAGCTCACCAAGATGCAGATTCAACAAACGCTTTTCCCTCTCCCCTGGGCACTCAATGAAATGGAGACCATTGCTTCCTAAGGAGGGAGGATTGATCCAGGTGGATATCCGTGGCCACCCACCTTTTCCAAATGGCTCAAAACAATTTTCTGGCAATTTTGGTAATTTACTATTTTTAGCAAGTTTTAACTCCCGAGGCCATTTTGAGGCCCTAAACGATGTTTTTTGGGAAAAAATGTTTGAATTATATAAGTTACTTCAATATTTCACCTAAAATGAATCTCCTCGACAATACCTTTCCAACGAGCTATCATACACCTAAAATAAAGATCGCATGCAAAAGTTACGACCCCGAGAAGTTGATGTACTAACTTACTCAAACGGGGCCCACATGACTTTTGGCGCTTCATCTCCTAGTGTTAGGTTTTTAGATGTCTAGGGATTTTGGCATCCCTGCTTATTATAAAAATGCCTTCAGAGCCTCATCGTAATCATCTTCTTGCGAATGCGAGTAGCTGTCACATCTCTTCTCAGAGATAAGCTGCCACCATTATAGCGAGTCTTTAACTCTGTATTTTTACAGTCTCTGTACATTTATTTCATTAATATAAATAATGTATTATTGTATATCTGTGTTTATGGTTGAATCTATGATACATTTTTGTTATATTATTGAATATCTGTGATATCTCAGTGCATTTCTTTATTATATCTCCTCTCTCATTTCGTGCCGAAAATAATCCAGATCAATGGTATCAGAGCATGCTACTATTGATCGTTTTTCAGTGCATGTCCCCGACGAGGTTCAAGTATAGAAAGTTGGGTCTTGAGATTGTCTCTCTTGAAGACAATCACTCTCACACACCCAAGAAACCCTCCATGGCGGAAGAAAAGAAAAACAACAGAGAAAACGATCCTATCAGTTTGTTGCTTGAGCAAGCTCTCACGCGACAGAGGGACGAAATGATGGAGAATTTTTCCCACATCCTTCAATGCCTTCCGATAGCATCAGGCGCATCTTCATCAAGCGACCACTTTGGAGGCACCTCACTTTTTAAGGTACAGGTCAATTTTTATATTCTTATATTTGAAGGTCAGGTAGATGCAGATGCCCTAGATATATGGTTAAATCTGTTAGAAGGTTATTTCTCTATTCACAATTTTTCCGACAGAGAAAAGATCATCTTTGCGCTCCTTAAGGCTCTCCCCCATGTCAAACATTGGTGGGAAACTTACTGGGAGTAAATTTCCACAGAGGAGCCTGAAATATATGGGGCCGAGCTCACTTGCGATTTTTTTGTGGATGCAGTAAAGGAACAATATTACCCTGTTGGTAACTTTGAGGACTAGTACATGAGATGGACCACACTGTGGCAAGAGAGGGGCCAAGAAGTTCCAGAGTTCACCAATACCTTCCATACATTGCGCACCAAGCTAGGTATCAAAGACTCCGAATGACATTTGGTTCTGAAATACTGTGGGGATCTACACAGATACATCCAAACTGAAATGGATTTTCTGGACATCTCATCACTCGATGCTGCTTATCGATATGCTGTTAAAATCGAGCAGAAATTTAAGCACCAGAATAAATGGGAGTTCGGGTCTGCAAATCCCCAACAACCAAAGTGTGACAAAGACGGGCCTAGCAAACAGTCTCCCGAAAACCAACCCAAGCCACATGAAAAGAAGGGTCACGGGAAGACAAAGAAGGACACTAGAAAATGGTGCGATTTCCACAAAAGCCCCTGGCACAACACCGATGAATGTCGCTCAAAACAGTCATTGGTGGCCGAGATCAAAGACAATGAGCCGAACCCTGATTCAGAATCTGACTTTGAAAATAATGGTAAAAGACAGATCATCGACGTAGACTCCACTGCTATTGTCATGACTGCAACAATTCAACCAGAAGAACCAGTAGATCCTGAAGAGGGGGAGCACCTTTTTCATTCACAGATGTGGGTGAAGGGGACCCCGCTGCATTTTATTTTTGATAGCGGAAGCCAGACGAACCTCATCTCAATAGAGGTCGTCAAATAGTTGGGATTGTCGACAACACCACACCCGCAACCATACAACATGGGGTGGCTTCACCAAGGACGAGATCTTCGTGTCAGCCAGCAGTGACGATTTTCATACGACATCCAACCCTTCAAGGATGAGGTATTATGTGATGTTGCCCCACTGGATGTCTGTGATGTTCTCTTGGGCCAGCTATATATGTGGAGACACCATATTGTTTATGAGTCTCGACCTCGTAGTGTCATTGTTTCTCTAGGGGGTCATCTCTACAGAATACCAGAGGTAGTTCTGACTACTATTCCACCTAAATTTTTTTGAAAGGTAGTATCTCATACTGCAAAATTCATCTTCTTCACAATATGTTCAAAAGGGGAACAAAAGGATGTTGCAACCACTACAGCCTCGGCCCAAGCACCTTCTATCCAACAGAAACAGGTCGACAAGATTGCAACAAAGTGTAAATATTCCTTCTGCACATAGGAATATCTTGTAACCAGACTGGTTAAAAATATCCAACCCTTCCAGCCACAAGTTCGTGACAACCTTCAACAAGCTGAGCAACGCAACTTCTCCAGCAAGGTAAGCAGCTCACCAAGATGTAGATTCAACAAACGCTTTTCCCTCTCCCCTTGGCACTCAACGCAATGGAGACCATTGCTTCCTAAGGAGGGAGGATTTATCCAGGTGGATATCGATGGCCACCCACCTTTTTCAAATGGCTCAAAATAGTTTTTTGGCAATTTTGGTAATTTACTATTTTTAGCAGGTTTTAACTTCTGGGGCCATTTTAAGGCCCTAAACGATGTTTTTTGAGAAAACATGTTTTCAATATGAAAGTTTTTTTAGTATTGCACCTAAAATGAATCTCCTTGGCAATACCTTTCCAATGGGCTATCATACGCCTAAAATGGAGATTGTATGCAAAAGTTACGACCCTGAAAAGTTGATGTACTAACTTACCCAAATGGGGCCCACGTGACTTTTGGCGCTTCATCTTCTAGGGTTAGGTTTTTGGATGTCTAGGGATTTTTGCATCTCTACTTATTATAAAAAATCCTTCAGAGCCTCATTGTAATCATCTTCTTGCGAATGAGCGCAGCTGTCACATCTCTTCTCAGAGATAAGCCACCACCATTCCAACAAGCTTGTTTTCGCTGCATTTTATAGTTTCCAACTTATTTCTTTATTAATAGAAAACTAGTTTTACTATATCTCTGTTATTTTGTGTTAAGCACCTGTTAATAATCTGTATTCATTTCGTTCTACTCATAAAATACAGATCAATTGATCACTACTAATTCCATGAGAATGTTGATATGTGGAAAGTCAATCAGGAAAACCTCAACGTCCTCACATACCCCCATGACTTTGACCTTTCTGGAATCAATACCACATACATTTACATAAGGTCGGGTTGTCTTCAAACCAAGTTGTTTCATTACCTTCAATGATATGACATTTGTTGAGGCCCTTGAATCAAGCATGCAGTTGTTCAAACATAGGTCATTCACGCCCAATGAAAGGTAGAAAGGGGGGTTCTTGTCCCTTGACTGATCGAGATACATAATGTTTAACATGATGGGAGGATCCTCCTTCTCTTTTGGCACCTGTAATATCCTTAGGATTTCCCTTTTTATGGAAGGAATCTTACACATCTCTGTCACTGGGACCGCTATATTCAGTTTTCCAAACATATTTGCAACGTCTGTATTTAACTGAATGTCATATGTAGGAGTTGGCTTAGGAAGCAACTCACATACTGACGGTGGAGGTGGTGGAGCCACCTTTTCTGCTAATGGAAGAGGAGTATTAGGCTATGATGGAGGGGCTAAAGCATTTTTTCTTCTGTAGGTTAAAATTGCCCTCCTCCTTAATTCCTTCTTCTGATCATCTGTCAATTTACTTAAGGCCCAGAGTCTTCCCTCTCTTTATCCTATTCTTCTGGATTCATTGATCTATTCTTGAGTATCATGTTCATCATTGAGATTGAAAATCATGAAGTTTATATCATCATGATAATATTCGTTTTTTCGGCGGCATTCATCTTCCTTGTGAGGTTATTGTCATGGGAGACACCAAGCTTCAGATTTATTTCTTTCCACTACGGTCATAGGTTCATAAGCCGATTCTGCACCTGAACAAACTGAGTATTCATTTGTTCTATCTTCTGAGTCATGAGAGAAATTGTATTAGGAACACTGTTGTTGGAAACCTTCGTCCTTGATTATGTCTGGTTGCGAGGGTACTAAAAAGGTTATATTTTTGAATCAAGGAGATTCTCTTGAATGTCGATACTAAATTTTTTATCCTCTGCCAATGAGGTGGTTTTTTTTATCTTTAAGAATGTATCTAAACCGTGCTTCAAAGGTATTCATGTAAAGGCGATTAACTAATGATGGTGTAGGACTGTAATCTGTTGGAATTTGATTGTACAACCTGTCAAATCTTGAAATGAATTCCCTTACCGTCTCATTCTCCTTTTTCTTTATTTGGTTGAACTGGATCCCAAGTGTCTGACCATATGGTTTTCTCGACCATCTACTTTTAAATAAGGTGGAAAAAGCATCATAGGTCGTAATATGATTATGAGGGAGTCCCTTCAACCAATCAAGAGCTTCTTCAGTCAATGATGAAGCGAATAGTCGCATGGCCACATCTTCATGATCAATACCTTCATTGTCCATATCCTGGCCCATGCCATAAATGTGGTCTTCGACATTTATCACAATGTTTTCTGGGAACTTTGGAAACCACTTTTTGACTTCTGTTGGCATCTTGTTAGGGTAACCTTGGATATTGGCCATGTTAATGGGTTTGTAGAGGTCCCTTGCCCAAGGACGAGCCATTGGAGCAAGAGGAAGGGATTTATGGAAAAGGGTTTTAGCAACATGAGACTTGAGAGGAGGCCCTCTTCGGTAAACCTTAGAAGATTTGAACCTCCCAGGGGGAAAATGTTTGGGGAAAGAAGGATTATGGGAAGGTGGATTCGCCAGATGAGTTTCAAAATGAACTCATTAAGAAAGGTGGAAAGGGAAAGTTCGTTGGGTGGATTTGCCAGGTAAGGTAAGGGAAAGGAATTGAGAGAGCTTACCAAAGTGTCGTTAGGGTACGGAGAAGATTCAAAATTTTCCCTGGCAACGACGCCAAAATGTTATAGCACAAGTTGTAGGTTGGGAAAATCCTGACCCAACCACAAAGCAAGTGCTACAACTTGGGAATCCTACACCCAATGTCACCTCGATGTAGGTCCCGCACTTCAAGGGTGACTAGGTCACTATAGGGAGGCAATCCTGGTGACCTTAGGGGGATGGAGATGGAGATAAAAGGAAGTGAATCCACTAGAGGTCAAGTCTAAGTGGAATGAAAGGTGGGAAGATATGACTTGTAAGTCAAGTAACTGTTTCCCCACATGTATAGTACTTCTCCAGATGATTGTACCTGCCCGAGACACAAGGAGATCCAACTTGTAATGATAATGTTAATATGGATCAACACGTTAATCTTTCTATCCCTAATTTGCCGCAATATATAAAAATATATATCAACAAGTAAATGGTGTTATAATATTCTCAATAAATGCTAGAGATCAAGTAGAAAATACAAGAGAAAGACTAGTAAATGACTAGCTAAACTCAAGACGAGAAACCAATATTCTAGCATAAAAAGATAAGGCTGTTGTAAACACTTGTTTGCAGAAAATTATATCAGCCTTATGGCTGTAACATTCAATGTATTACAGAAAGAAAATCATCCACTGAAATCCTTTCAAAATTTTCTAAAAGGTGCGTTGGACCAAGGGTAATAAGTGTGCAAACTTTGAGCAAAATCCAATGGTTGATAAGAGAGTTATTTAAGCAAATGATTTAGGTTTTCTGCAACCCTAATGGATGAAGATGCAATTTTGTAACAACAAGAAGAAGTAACCCCTTGATGGGGATGCCTTAGTGGATGTGAGGCTCCCAAGGCACAAGGAATACAATCTACTTTGCAAGAAGTAAACATGATTGAAAATCACGTTTCCTAATGCAATATTTTATTTCTCAAATGCAATAATAAGTGACTAGTGCCTTTCCTATTGGGTTAATGGGGTCATGAAAAGAAAGAGCTATAGAATCTACCTCCTTGGGGGTGTAAGCCCTTTTACTTCCCAAGGAAAGTTTCTATAGCTAGGGTTTAAGCTAAGAGGGTGTATGCCCTTATACTTCTCTTAGCAAACACTTGTTAAACCAATAAGATGAAGCATAAAGTGGTGAAGACTATGGTGGGGGTGTATGTCCTTATACTTCCCACCTAGTTCTTAGGATAATAACCTTGACTTGAAACAAATGATAGCAAGAGAGTAAAACCCATACCAATTCAAGGAAAAATACCAAGATAATCCACCACAATAGCAAGAGATAAGCCTTCCAAGGCTAGCACATCACTCCCATCAACCATAACATCAAGAGATAGCCATAAACAAGTGCACACGAGATAAAAGAGCCAAGTATAGAGAAAATTTCAGACCGATTCCTCTCACAATGAGGGAGAGTTATGTTTCAAATGAGATCTTATGATCTCTTATTTATAGAAATGTCACCAAGGTGACTTATCCATAAATTAATGAGTAAACCACAACATTAGGGGTCAACAACCCTAATCTTGCTCCCTTAACAGATTAATATATTTAAAATTCACTTTTGCACATGAGAAAACTCTAATATTAGAAGGATGTCACCCCTTTAGGGGTCGTTTTGCCACTTTTAGGAAGTCGTTGGTGTTGGAGAAGGATAGGTAGGCCTCGAAAGGCCACATGTCAAGCATCTGGATGATCTCATCATGGTGAAGACCCTCTTCTCCTCAAAATTCCCAAGTTTAAATGAGTGACATGTCACCACCAAGCCCTAACCCCCTAGGTGATGTCATGTCTCTAGAAGTGAAATTTTGCCTCTCCTAGGAAAAACATCTGGTATGTGTGAGCTAGGCTATTTCGTCTAAGTCATCATTAAGGCCTTCCAAGTCTGATATTTCCCATCTGACATGCGGACCCTTGGCATCCAACCTGTGGGCTTGTAGCCCCATGGAAGCCCAAGCTAGGCTTGTTCTCCCAAAACTATCCACCAACTAGGTCCTACAAAGAAAAATGAGCACGCCCTCTAAGGATGTCAAGTCATAAAATCATGATAAGTGAATCCAATCAATAAATAATCCATCTAAGCATGTACATCAAAGATCGCTATATCAAACAAGTAATTACTCAAAGACACTATGCGACTTGTCAATCTTGAATATGGGAGGGTTGACGAGGTGTCCTATTGGGTAGATCTTTCCCTAGGTCAAGGAGAGTTTCCAAGAGATCCTTCTTTAATCCATGTAAAGTGTATGAAGTGGTTGGGGTCAAGACTCAATGGGCATAGGGCTCATGACATACAAGGGGTCGTAGTGTCTCATTCATGGGTGCCTTTACAGAGGGTGTGTGGTACCTTCGTTCGCAATGCACTTTTTCCAAGCCCAACAATTTCCTTTTATCTTTCTTTCTTGGTATTTTATTTCAATATAGCATAAGGAGAGATTGAAGGTCATTTCTCTGGTGTGGTGACCAGATGATGACAATGTCACCCAAAAACACCTAGTGGAAATGAGAAGGTTGGCTAGTGATGAGACCCCCTTTCTCTTAGCCATGCAACTGAGAACCATTACCCTGGTTTGGTGACCAGATGATGGTAATGTCATACCACTAGATATTCATGGACGTGATAGGCTGGCTCGTGATGAGACCTCCTATCCTTCAACTAACCTTTTAAGCATTCTTTATTATATTGTGGGTCCCATTTACTCAAAGATAAGATTTTCATTGCTTTCTTGGGTGATCCCTGGGCCAAGCGTCTCGAAGGTTTATAAAACTTTTATATTTTACCCAACATCAATCCCTCTGGGCCTTCAACCCCCTCCTATAGAATGAGGGACAACCCCTTCTTGGGTCAATACACCCTAAAATCCCAAGAGATAAGGAAATGGAGGGGAATAATGATGGAACGTGGTAAGTATGGTCGGGAACGATACAATGGATCATTAAGGGAGTTCCTAGTAGCAAACCAATTCCCAAAGAAGACCACTTACTAGGGAACAGTGTTAACCACCAAGGTGAAGCAGGGAAAGAGGCATAATGTCCAAGCATATATCACGAAATATAGAGCAATCCAAGATATGACATAATCAAATGGATTAAATTTTGAAATGATGCTCACCATAATACTGACTTGTACCTCATGGAGCAAGGACCATTGCCTTCTGGAAGTGAGATGGTGTGGTGGATGCCATCTGCAAAACTATTACATCTGTGGTGGTGAGTGGGTTTTCCATCTATGCAAAGGGTACTGTTGGTCATGTAGTCTCTCAACACTCCATATCTGCAACCTGAGGGCCTCGAGACATAATATTCTTAGTTATCCACAAAATGGGGATAACAATACCTAAGACAAGAAAAAGACCAACATGCCTTAAAACTACTTTGCAAGAAGTAAGAAAGCATAAGGCTCCCACTAGTACTTTCAAACTAAGAAAGAAACCCAAAAGGTTCACTTGTTATGCAACACTCATGACAAGTTTGGTTAATGCAAACACTTCCACCTTTGAGGAAGCAATTAACAAGAAAGAATGGAAGGTGGTCATGATGGAAGAATACCAATCCATCATGAATAATGATGTATGGGAAGTTGTGCCAAGACCTAAAGAGAACTCTGTAGTTACTTCAAAGTGGGTTTATAATACAAAACATGTTGTAGATTGAAGTATTGATAAGTACAAGGTGATATTTGTGGCTAGATGGTTCTCCCAGCAGGAGGGAAAAGATTATGATGAGATGTTTTTTTTTTTTTTCCAGATATACATCTATCATAGCCATAATATTTCTAGCGGCTTCCATGGGTTGGAGTTTACATTAGATAGATGTAAATACCACCTTTATCAATGGAGCGATTGAGGAAGAAGTATATATAGAGCAACCTCAAGGTTTTTAGGTACACCCAAGAGAAAACCATGTATGCAGATTGAAGAAGGCCTTGTATGGATTCAAGAAAGCTCTAAGAGATTGGTAGGCACACATTGATAGTTATTTGACGAGACTTGGATTTTCCATGAGTCATGTTGATCCAAAATCTCTATTACAAGGTTGTGAACAATGCACCTATTATTCTACTATTATATGTTGATGACTTGTTCTTGACAGGTGCAAATCCTCTCATTATTCAGTGTAAGAAGGAGATATCCATTGAATTTGATATGAAGGATATTGGTCTCATGCACTACTACTTGGGACTAGAATTATGGCAAAATCGTGGTGAAGTCTTCCTAGGACAAGGGAAGTACATTGTAAAGATCCTTCAGAAGTTTGGGATGATGGATTGCAAATCCATGACAACTCCCATGGTAACATATTTGAGGAAGTTGAGAGACTCTGATTCTGATCCAATAGACTCGTCCTTGTACTGACAATTGATTGGATCCTTGATGTATTTGGTAAATACTACGACGAATACATGCTTTGTTGTCAACATGTTGATCCAGTTTCAGGTGGAACCTAGACAAGAGCATTGGGTGGCTGCAAAGCATATCTTGAGATATCTTCTTGGGATGATAATGTACGGTTTGAGATATGCCTCAAACAGTGAAGTAATCATGCATGGATTTACCAATTCAGATTGGGAAGGCAGTGCAAAAGATAGAAAGAGTACTTCTGGACTGTGTTTTAGTTTGGGTTCTACTATGATTTCATGGGCTAGTAGAAAACAAAATTCTGTTGCACTCAGCGCTGCAGAAGAAAAATACATTGCATATTTTGATGCTTGTACGAAAGAAGTGTGGCTCCATAAGCTGGTTTCTGGACTGTTTGATCAGGTGCTGGATTTGACAGTGATATATTGTGATAACTAGAGCTATGTGAATCTCTTAGAGAACCTAGTGTTCCATGATAGGTCGAAGCACATTGAGATCAATTATTATTTTCTCCGTGATAAAGTCTAGAGGGGAGAAGAAGTTCTCCAGTATATCTCCACTGATGAGCAGACTGCAGATATTTTGACGAAGCCTTTGTCCAAGATAAATTTTGCATACTTGATGGATAAGCTGGGGCTCGTGGAGATTGCTCCCTTGGTTGAAAGACAGGAGATGAATTCCTCAGTTGGGATGGAGCACTCATATGTGACATCATGGACTTTCAATGAGCTATGGATATGTATCATGCTAGTACAACTTAGAGTTGGTCATATGACTTAGAGATGATGCTTGCATCATGCTAGATATGGTCATGCTAGTACAAATCATATATGATACAGATGGTTGGAGTTGTTGATACAATGGCCCGAGGAGCATCTTGCTAGTACAACTTAGATATGGACATATAACTTAGAGATGATGCTTGCATCATTCTAGTTATGTTCATGCTAGTACAACTTAGAGACGATGCTGGTGAGCCGCATCATGTTAGATATGATTATGCGAGTACAACTTAGATATGATGCATTGACATCATGCTAGATATGTCATGCTAGATATATCATGCTAGTACGGCTTAGAGATGATCATACAACTTAGATATTATGCAAGAGGGCTCGTGTCATACTAGATATGATCATGCGAGTACAACTTAGATTTGGCATACAACTTAGAGATGATGCATTGGCATCATGCTAGATACGTCATGCTAGTACAACTTAGAGATGATCATACAACTTATAGGTGACATAGTGAGGCATTGATCTACATCACGCGAGTACAACTTAGAGGTGGACATATAGCTTAGCGATGATGCATTGGAATCATGCTAGTATGATTTAGAGATGATGTAGATGATACTCCAGATCATGCCAGTACAACTTAGATATGATGTATGCACATCATGCTAGTACGACTTAGAGGTGATACAACTTATGACATTGTTGATGCATGATGATATCAGATGATATGATTGCTATGTAGAATGTATGTATCTGGACAATAGTTGTATGCTACTGTGGTGGATGTGATCCATTGGTAGTGACTGTATGTTACTGGTTAGTAGCTTTGTGCTACTAGGAGTGGTTTTATACCACTAGAAAGTAGTTGTATACTACTTGGATAGAACATTTATGTTCTATTGGATGTTATTCTGATTGCCATGGATACTATCACTAGTGTTGGATAGTGATGTTGGTGCTTGTGATTTGATTTGTGTGATCATGAGATAGCCTCTGTGGCTATTGGTGTTGTTACTGGTTGAATGGCATGTTTGTGCTTAAGACCATTACCTATAATACCCCCCTAGCTAGGAGGGAGTGTTGATTTTACGGTAGTTGCAGGAGGTATTAACGTCTACATGTAACCTTTGACGAGACTAGAATATTCTGGGAAGAAAGAGAAACCCTAAATAGTTGGTTAATAACCCTAGAAGAAAAGTTGTCCCAAGAGAATAACTTATATTAAGTTATTAGCCTCCAGAAGAAGAAGTCAGCCTAGTTAAGTCACTAGGAGGACTATAAATAGAGGGCGCTTGATCTCATTTTCACTCACTCACTCTCACAACTTCATAAGGACTAGTGGTGCGCATGACTGGAGGAGAGTTTCAACTGCTGCAGTAGTGACTTGGCCTTTGGTTATGGTTTGGACTTTCTGCTTGGTACGCTAGCTTTGGAGAGAGGTACGCTACCTTGGTTGGCTATTGGTTCTAGTGATTGCTTCCAAAATTATTCTGTATTTCAAGGTTAAGGTGCTTGGGGGTGGCCTTTGTGCCTATGGTTGGGTGACAATATAGTGATATTGTCTATGGTGAAACGAGCACACCTATTATTTTAACATTCTGCTCTTTTTCAAGCTGTACAAATTACCATATGTGCTCCAATTGGTCTCACACCAAGAGGATGAAGTAACTTGAGAGAGGATCCTCATGACTAAATATTGTAGAAGAGGGCATGTTTCCCCATGAGTTACCCACCAAGCATAAAGATTCTTAGTGTCCCTGTCTCTGAGCACATCATAACCTCCAAATCTCCCAGTGCAAGTGGAAAACTCTATGAAGCCCTCCTCCATCTCATCAAGGTATGCTCTATATTGATATATCTATCTAAATCCATCCTTCCTTCCTAGTGAAATCTCACTATCCATGTGAGGAGGGAGTCTGCGTGAAGGCCCACAGTTGAGAAAATAATCAATGTAGTATTTGGGATTCAATGAGTGGGACAAGCAATGCAAAGGTGTGCAATTCTTATCCCACCTACTGATAAGAATATCTGGTATGATGGTGAATAATGTCTCTTTTGATGTCCCATACCCAGGGCACTCATGCTCTAAAACAACGGTCTTCACAAACTCAATCATGGAATCCCACCCCTCATAAACCTCTCCTAGTATGGGTTGGTCCCTTGCTACAAACCACAACAAATAGATGATGGGGTCCATGATCTTAATGGTAATATCTACCCTCTCCCACCAACCATCGTCTAACATTGTATCCTTGACCCTTTTTGAAGAAGCTTGATCTGTCTTTCTCCAAAAATACCAATACTCTAAAATAACCATGGCCCCAAGAGTGATCTTGACCCTCCTCAACCTCTTAGGCATGATGAATGATGAGGCAAAATGAGTATCTGCAATCTTCAACAATGGTAGGTGTGTGTATGCTTTGTAGATTGTGAGGGCATTGGTATGGTTTTCTACAAAATTGTGGATATGGTGTGCATCCTCAATAAGACTTCCCATCCATGTCACTTCCACAACAATATA
>JZKD02S2150911.1:0-10822 GCA_000966675.3 Picea glauca
TATCCTTCATAGTTTCACAAAATTCAAATACCTACATCCCTATGATAGGTTGGTTTACCAACCCTCCCTATTTCTATGGGGCTGCCCTTCAAGGTCAAATCCTGAAAGGTTGGAGGGATATAGCCCACAAAGGAAATGGAATCTAATGCTAAAAAATAACAACTGCAACAGGGGGACCTAAAAGGTGCCTTTACCCTTTATACTTCCCTGCATCACCAATGAACGGTGCGCATCTCTTTGCCTTCCTTTTGCCAGAGATAATCGGTATCTCAGACTGTCGGCGTCCACTCAGAGCCGCCTTGCCCTGCTTAATTCAGTCTTCTTCTGTTTATGGGCCTAGACGTGACGGAGAATTCTAGATTTTCCCAGTTCCCTGTGTTGGGCTATTGCTATGACAATGGGGAAACAGAAAGAGAGAGACTATAGGGTGCCTGGATTTATTTCAAGCTGCATGGAGGCTAAAGTTCTCACGAGGACGATTATAATTATGGGTTTTTTGCTTATAGCAGGCCACTTTTTGCCATTTGGAAGACAAGATTTCTCGTCCTGTAAGTATCTGGCACGAGCATTTCTCCAGGGAGATTCGAACCCTGCTGTATACAGTGTCGAAATCAGAACAACAGAGCTGAAGGAGATGGCCGAGGCAAGTAAAATGCATAATACCAGCATTGCCATGAACAACACCAGCAGAAGCACTGAGCTAAATCACGTGAAAGAAGATCCAAACAAGCGAGTGTTTCGTCCATATGGAAATGCTGCATACTTGTTTATCCAAATGGGGGCATACAGAGGAGGTCCAGCCACGTTTGCTGTAGTTGGGCTTGCTTCCAAGCCTCTCCACGTGTACGGGAAGCCACGATTTGAATGTGAATGGATCCCCAAGAATTCGTCTTCTGGAAGATTAATAAAGGGCAAGGCCGACAAAATGCTCCCAGATTGGGGATATGGACGTGTTTACACAGTCGTGGTTGTCAATTGCACGTTTTCTCAGAACGTGGGCACCGATGGCGACGGTGGAGAGCTCATTCTTCACGCAATCCATGGCAACGAGTTTGGGAAACCAGAGAGGATCGTTGCTCTCAAGGAAGAAGAAGGTACTTACAATGCCTCCATTTACAGCCAGGCTCCACCCTATGATTATCTCTACTGTGGTTCCTCGCTGTATGGTGACCTGAGTCCTCAGAGAATGAGAGAGTGGATGGCTTATCATGCCAAATTCTTTGGGCCTAGATCGCACTTTGTTTTGCACGATGCGGGTGGAGTTCATCCCCAAGTTAGAAAGGTGTTGGAGCCATGGATTCGAGCTGGTCGTGTGACATTGCAGGATATAACTGAGCAGGAAAGCTTTGATGGGTATTACCACAATCAGTTCCTCGTTGTAAACGATTGTTTGCACAGATACAAATTCATGGCAAAGTGGATGTTTTTCTTCGATGTAGATGAGTATTTGTATATTCCTGGGCGGAAAACACTGCAATATGTGCTGAAGGAACTATCTGGCTATACCCAGTTCACCATTGAGCAATATTCTATGTCCAACAAGCTCTGCCTGCAGAATAAACTGCACAGCATCTCGGCCAACAGTCCTTATTCCAGGTAACACCTGTTATAGTTTCAATTAATTCGATGTAAAGATTCGATTGTGTTTTTTGGGTTTGAAATTCATTGTCATAATTTCGTTGTGCAGGGAATGGGGATTTGAGAAGCTGTTATTCAGGGACGTGAAGAGAGGCATAAGGAGAGATCGCAAGTATGCTGTGCAGGCGAGAAATGTGTACGCCACTGGAGTTCACATGTCTGAGAATGTGATAGGGAAAACACAGCACAAGACGGAGGGTAAGATAAGATATTACCATTATCATAACACCATCACCAGTAGAGAAGAGCCGTGCAGGGAATTTGTGAAGCCATCGATGAGAAACAACGTGACTTGGGTGGGAGGCACTCCGTATGTGTACGATGGCACCATGAAAGCCGCTGCTCTATCCATTAAAAAGTTCGAGAGAGAGATAATGGGATCCGAGCTTGCATCCATTCCACAGTGAACGGTTTGTTGGGAAATTTCTGCAAAACGGTTCAACCATCAAGTACTATTTGTGAATGACAAAAACCATTGCAAGAATTTTGATTTGATCAATAAATCCAGAGCTCTGTAATTAGTGATCGTACCATTCTTTTAGGTTTTGATGCTGTATCTATGGTCATTGTAAATGCCTGTGTTTTACCGCAGGAGTGGGGCTGTGCTGTATTATGGCAGAAGTGGGACTCGCCCTGCCCTGACTTCGCTGGATGCATGTATGATTAGTTGTACTGTATTCTTTTATAAAGTATGGCATTTGCATTTTCTGTCTGAGTGGACTCTGACGCTCCACGCAATAACTTGTTCACAGCTCACTCTCACGTCACATCGTACTATCCTTGAGACCACCAAATACTCACTTTGGATGCCTTCTGTGGATTCTTCACACGCGATTATGTTTCATTAATTTTCCTTTATAATCTTCACATGTATATCATGATTGCGCAATTGTCTTCTTCAACGGTTATTTATCTGGCTTGTTAATATGGCTGACAATAACGCCTGCCAATATCTAATAAGCAGCATTGAATTAATGTTGGTGGATTGAATCAATGTTTGTGGATTATAGGTTGTTGGATTTGAATTGTTTTCAGATCAGAATGTTTATAATTCATCTATGACTTGTTAATATGGGGTATAATAACTGCTGTCAATATCCAGCTTGACAAGCAGTATTGAATCAATGGTGGTGGATTATAGGTTGTTGGATCTGAATTCAGACTGGTTATGATTCACCTATGACTTGTTAATATGGCGAACAATAAGCTGCCAATATCTAGCTTGATAGGCAGCATTGATTATCTAGCTTGATAAGCAGCATTGAACCAATGCTGATGGATTATAGATAGTTGGATCTTGATAAGCAGCATTGAACCAATGCTAGTGGATTATAGATAGTTATCGCTTTCAAATCAGACTATCTATAATTCATCTACCTCAATATTCAATACTGAATAGTAAATTGGATATTGCTCATTAACAATAAACTGATCTGTTGCTCAACATTCAATACTGAAATGATGCTATATATACAATTAGATTATCTTAATATATAGGATAAAATATATTTTACAGTTTATATATTACCTGTTGCAACATTCAATACTACCTAGTTATTAATATAATACAATTTATAAAATATAAAACATTTTATTAATATATATTTAAATCAAAATGATGTATAATATGTATATATTAACTCATAATTATATCAATATTGTTCAATTATTTTTTTAATCATTGCTGCATATATCTTGGTTGTTAATATAATAAAGCTATATAAAAGATGAAGTATTTTATTTATAGTTTAGTGGTTTTCTGCTTTTTTTTTTTATTCATAGCTTGATGAATGATGTGTTATATGTATATGTTTACTCATAATTATATCAATATTGTTCTGTTCAATTTATCAATATTGTTCAATTTTTTTTTAATCATTGCTGCATATATCTTGGTTGTTAATATAATAAAGCTATATAAAAGATGAATTATTTTATAAAAGATAAAGTATTTTATTTATATTTTAGTGGTTTTCTGCTTTTTGACTCATAGCTTAATGATTTTGTGCATACATTAATGGCTTCTTCTGATGTGCTGTCATTTCTTAAAATCACAACCGACTTTAAGTCATGAGATTTAGGGATCCTTTTTTCAAATTTTCTTTTTGAGCTGTGTCATCAACTATGCACTACTTACTTAAACATTTCTAATGTGGTGTCATTTGTTAAAGTTCTAACCAACTTTAACCCATGAGATTTAGGGATCCCCTTTTTTTAATTTTATTTTTGAGCTTTGTCATCAACTATGCACTACTTTACTTGTAACGTTTAAGGATGCTTTTTGAGCTTTGTCATCAACTATGCACTACTTTACTTGTAACGTTTAAGGATGCTTTTTGAGCTGTGTCATCAACTATGCACTACTTACTTAAACATTTCTAATGTGGTGTCATTTGTTAAAGTTCTAACCCACTTTAACTAATGAGATTTAGGGATCCTCTTTTTTAAATTTATTTTTCGAGTTTTGTCATCAACTATGCACTACTTTACGTGTAACGTTTAAGGATGCTTTCATGTTGTAGGGTTTGATTTATGAATGAGAATATGAATGAGAATACCTTGATTATTATGGATATTGTGAGTAGTAAGATGTATTTTAATTTCAGATTTATTTATTATATATTGAGAGGGATTAAATTTATTGAAATGAAAAAAAAAATTAGATTAAAAAAAATAGCAAATGTTTTTACTTCTAGGAATTTGATATTTTTTCAACTTATGATAGATTTAGAGTTAATATGGATCTATGTTGGTTACGTCCACATGTAACTATTTAGAAAATTAGAATTGAGTTTGATAATATTTCCATTATATAATTTTCTTTGATAATATGTGTCCATCATATATTTGTCTCTAACAATATATGTTTATTATATTCTTACACTATTAGTGTTGGTCCTAAGGTTTGCACCTGACTGCTAAAGGGAAAAGCTAGGCCACCTATCAGTTTAGAATGACTGTTTCTTTTAATTTTTTGTTGGTTGGTTAGAGGGTTATTGTATCAAGACAAAAGCAAGGTTGGGTTGGTAGAATGATATGGATGAGGGTCCTCCTTGGCTGGTGGGACACTAATGACAAACTAGTGAAATAATAGAAAACAAAGAGAAACAACAAACTACTCAATGAATAATCTGTTGCAAGAAGTTCAATACTTAAAATATCATTTCAAGACATTAAACGTGAATCAAGACACAATTACTCCTTCAAGTTGCGACAAAAACAAATCTTCACCAACCATTAGCTATTTTCACAGGTTGCATATCAACAAAGATAGGTTACACAATAACTGAAAGGAAATGACATGTACTTTGCACAAATAAAAAACATTCAAGATAAGATAAAAACACATGAAGATTTGAACTAAACACTGTCATCAAGAGTATGTTCACCAGGTAGAGAGCTTTAATCCATGCATAAAATAGGTCCAACCAATCTGATGTATTGTTATTCTTTCCCCCTAAAATCCAACCCTCAAAACATTCAAAGACCCCCCTATTTAATAGAGTTGCAGATGTTCTCGTCCTTAGCAGACTGAGACCTAATTTTAGGTAACTGTTCGTAAAACAAATTATTAACTCGACTATGATACTGGACTTAATCGACAAGAGTGATTCTTATCACATACAAAAGACCACTCTTGTCCCTAATCTAAAAAAATGTTGGAATTAATCAACTAAAAACCACTATTGTCTCTGAGACAGAACTGATGCATGCGCTGGAGGAACTGAGATTGGCAGAAAATGACTCGGAGTGGCAAAACAGAGTTCTGCGTTGAAGGATGGCATGCCTACGAGCTAGAGGCCACCAGAGACAACTGGCTGTATTGGTAGATATCTGCTTGAGAAAGAAGGTAGTCTTCTTAAGTGTTTTGGAATTGGTTGCGTCGAACTGGGACGATCTCCATGTTCTCTATCTGTGACAGAGCTTTTGGCATCTAAGCACACTTTGCGTCGACCCCGTCAGGTGCCATCTGTACCTGTGAATAGTTTCGCTGGAATGGTTGACGACCCAACAGTCATGAGGGGGGCGTGGAGGTGAGCATCTAATGGGGAGGCGGGATGAGTGGATGCAAGGGTAGATGGCATGTGAGGACAGATGTCAAAAGGTGAGAGGAGGTGTGAATACGATGGAGGTATTGAGAGTATGGAGTTGGCGACGTGTAGTGAGGGATACATGTGTCGAGTCGGGAGAGGGGCAGTATGTACGTGAGAGTGTGAGTGGAGGACAAGTGTCGGGTGATGAGAGGAGTGAGGGTAGTGAGTAGAACGAGTGGAGGTGACGTGGAGGTGACGCGGTGACCTGATGTCATTTAGGCACGTGATTGCAGAAGTTGTTGACGGTGGTTTGGGTCCACACCGCTTTTGGGCCCGCAATCCCCCACAAGCTGCCACGTACCCTTCCAACAATACCATGGTTCCAATTGTGAGATCGCTCTAGAAAATTAATGTTTGGGTAGTTTACGTCCTCGCAATGAATTGTGGCCATCGATCGTGTCGCAAACTATGACCCGAGTAATATTCCTTCCTTACCTACTACAAGGATCAATGGTCCGCGATCACTTCAAGAGTTCAGGCTTTGGGCCTTTTCAATGCATAGTTCTTACCATCCTCTAGAGTGCCGCATTTTCGAAGTGAGGGATCTGCCTCCACGTGGCCTTCGAATCTGGATGTTCTAGATTCACTTCGGGAATTCGGGAGTTTTCGTCTCCCTGCTAGTGCAATCCTCCGAAGTGTTGTATATCTGAAGTGAGAGATCTGTCGCCGTGTGTCCTCGTTGATGGATGGTTCAGATTCGCTTCAGGACTTTAGGTGTTCGACACTTCAAGAGTTTATGAATGTTGTGCTTGAAAATCTCCTAGAGTGGTACAAGCTATGAAGTGACCTGGTGGCCTGATGTCATATGATGTCACGATTGTTGAAGTGTCATGGAAATAAAGGTGACATGTGTCACATGGAAATGGGTGAATGACACAACCAAATGACTTGGAATGAGTGCCACGTGTCATGACTGATGAATGTGCCACGTGTCATGATTGATGAGTGCCATGTGCTTAGGCACTTCGGGCTTCGAAAGTTTTGGACTGTGAGGCATGAATTTCTCTCGAAGCAGTACAAGCCTGAAGTGACGTGGTAGACTCTCATTACTTCGGGACTTCGACAGTTCCACAGTTCGGGTAATTCTTTCTCTAGTGCTTCAAAAATCTCCTAGAGTGTTAAGTCTTTGAAGTGAAGGATCTGCCTCCACATGTCCTCGTTGATGGATGGTCAAGATTCACTTCGGGACTTCAGCTCTTTGAGACTTCGGGTAATCAGCTCTTCGGCTCTTCGAGACTTCGGGTAATTCTTGATGTTAAACCCCGTGCGATTTTGACGCTCCGAATATGCGAAAACCGTCGACCTGATTGGCCTGATGGATCACCACCATCAAAAGTTAACCTATCTGTTCCCACGATCTAAGTTTGAAATTGACCACTCTGGATTGCTGCGTTTGTCCATGGGCATTTCCTGTGCATACAAAAAAGGCTTGGTCGACCTGCGGTGAGCTCAATCAATGGAAAACATGATGACAAGCATTCCAAGCGAAATACAACATGTATTTATCCTTCAAGAAACAATAGCAACAGAAATGCTCAAAGAATAAAGAAAGAAAGAAACGAATAAGAACCAAGTCACTCAGTAATGGGAAATTGACTTAATCAACATGAAGAGGACAAATTCGACGAAGGCATAGGGAAAGGAGAGAGGAGAGGCAGGGGTGCAGACCTAGGTCAGAACATTGGCTCCAACAGGGGATAGCTCGTCCATGCGAGGTGCTAAGAAATGTATATCAGTGCCTTGAGATTAGATAACTTCTCTTACCTCTGTTTCTGTGTTCCATCCCTATGTATCTATTGCTGTCCCTCAACCATGCATTTTATTGAATTAAAAACTAAGACAACACCCCAATGCCTTGTTGGGATATGGAGTCTTTACTGAAACTTGAAACTGTAGCTAAACCCCAGTGCCTTGTTGGGCTATGGAGTCTCTTATTCAAACAAGATACTGAAAACCAACACACTGAAAAACAATCTGCGGACTAAAAATTAAATGTGCTCGAACTACGAGCTTATTCTCCTACTACCTACTCTATTCCGCTGAAAACCAACTCAATGATGTGTATTTCCACTTCCAATGAAACCAAGAAAACATTTGACTGAGAATCGTAACTCTGTGCCGGTCATTTCTTAGAATAATCCAAAGAGGATATATCAAATGCGACAAAACGTTGACATGCATCTGGTACTTACAGTTGCAAATGATGATCATGATAAAACTTCCAACCTTTGGGATTTTGGAAAAATAAGAATCCATCCATCTCACTATTGGATCTTGAAACTTGTGAAAAGCCTCCAACTGGTTGAGAGGACAAAGTTGTTGTTGTGTAAGATATGAATTATAGACAAGAATGAGTTTCTCCTGTCCTCGTTGAAAAGGATCATGAAATTCATGTGATTCACAACAATAAAGGGCAGAAAAATACTCCTGATACTGCTCATCTTGTTGTTTGAAATCAACAGGTATGTAATCTGCATTGCTGGTTTTTCCTCGTTCTAGCTCCAGAATGTCATCTTCAGGCTTATAGATTTCTTGTTGCTCAACAATTTCAAAAGGAAGGGGAAAAACCTGCTTGTGACCTTCAACATCACTTTCCTCATAGTTAATCAAATCCTTATGAGAACATAGAACAATAGATGTATCATAACAATGACTATCTGAGTCACCTAGAACAATGCAAGATGTATACAAAGCCTTGTTACCACCAATTTCATCATTAATGTAATTCCCAACATCATCTTTTTGAATAAAAGGATAAGAAGAAGACTCATATGTAACTAGATCTTCCTCCACTTCCTCAATGGAAATGCCCCCTTTATTTTCACTACTAGAAGAACTAATAAGTGACTGTCGAATATGAGATTCAAATTCTTCACAGTAGTTCTCAAAAGGTAAATCAACTAGAAAAAACCTTTTACAATGCTTACTGAATGCAGCATGGAACTGTTCCAGGGAGGATATGCTAGCAGGGGCAAGGATCGGTACCACTCATGCGCATCTCCCCCTAATGAGTACATGAACATATTCATTAATACATCCTCATGATGTATTCCCCACTGATGCATGAGTTCATGAAACTCAAGCAAATGCTCAACATGGTTGTCATCTCTATGTTCTTTAAATATGGGCAAAAAATCACCCCACTCATCTATAGTAGGAACAACATTTGGAAAACCAGTAACAACTGAGAAATTAAATGGAGCAAACCTCTGAGCCAAGATGGCTTCCATATGAAAATATGACTTCTTAAAACTATGGAGTCACCACTGGATTCTTTAACCATGGAGTCACCAAGTGAATGATATGCAGTCTGAATGTGTCTGGTATTTGTTCACTATCAAAGATCATATCTGATCGTTGTTGTTCTCCTAGGGAAAGATATTCCGTTACTTTGTTCCCCAACAACGACGCTAGAAGATGTTGGTCCTAAGGTCTACACCTGACTGCTAAAGGGCAAAGCTATGCCACCTATCAATTTAGAATGATTGTTTCTTTTATTTTTTTGTTGTTTGGTCAAAGGGTTATGGTATCAAGACAAAAGAAAGGTTGGGTTGTCAGAATGATATGGGTGAAGGTCCTCCTTGGCTGGTGGCACACTAATGATAGACTAGTGAAATAACAGAAAACAAAGGGAAACAACAAACTACTCAATGAATAATCTATTGCAAGAAGTTCAATACTTAAAAGATCATTTCAAGACATTAAACGTGTATCAAGACACAATTGCTCCTTCAGGTTGCGACAAAAAAAATCTTCACCAAGCATTAGCTATTTTCATGGGTTGCATGTCAATAAATAAAGGTTACACAATAACTGAAAGGAAATGACATGTACTTTTCACAAATCAAAAACTGCATTCAAGATAAGATAAAAACACATGAAGATTTGAACTAACCACTGTCATCAAGAGTATGTTCACCAGGTAGAGAGATTTAATCCATGCATAAAACTGGTCCAACCAGTCTGATGTATTGTTATTCTTTCCCCCTAAAATCCGACCCTCAAAACATTCAAAGAACCCCCTATTTAACAGAGTTGTAGAGGTTCTCGTCCTTAGGGGATTGAGACATAATTTTAGGTAACTGTTCATAAAACAAATTATTAACTTGACTATGATACTGCACTTAATCGACAAGAGTGATTCTTATCACATACAAAAGAACACTCTTGTCCCTGATCTAAGAAAATGTTGGAATTAATCAACTAAAAACCACTACTATTTATGAGACAAAACTGATGCATGCACTGGAGGAATTGAGATTGGCAGAAAATGACTCGGAGTGGAAGAACAAAGTCCTGCGTTAAACGATGGAATTCCTGCGAGCTAGAGGCCACCGGAGACAACTGGCTGTATTGGTAGATATCTTCTTGAGAAAGAAGGTAATCTTCTGAAGTGTTCTGGAACTGGTTGCGTCGAACTGGGACGATCTCCATGTTCTCTATATGTGACAGAGATTTTGTTATCTAAGCGCACTTTGTGTCGACCCCGTCAGCTGCCATCTGTACATGTGAATAGTTTCGCTGGAATGGTTGACGACCCAACATTCATGAGGGGGACATGGAGGTGAGCATCCAATGGGGAGGCGGGATCAGTGGATGTGAGGGTAGATGGCATGTGAGGACAAATGTCAAAAGGTGAGAGGAGGTGTGAATACGATGGAGGTATCAAGAGTATGGAGTTGGCAACATGTAGTGAGGGATACATGTGTCGAGTCGGGAGAGGGGTAGTATGTACACGAGAGTGTGAGTGGAGGACAAGTGTTGGGTGGTGAGAGGAGCGAGGGTAGTGAGTGCAACAAGTGGAGGTGACGCGGTGACCTGATGTCATTTAGGCACGTGATTGCATAAGTTGTTGAGGGTGGTTTGGGTCTGTTGGATCATGTTGTCATTGATGCCAATGGTTTGATTGATTGATGTCAAGTGATTGATTGATGTCAAAGGATTGATTGATTGATGATTGATGTCATATAATATATATTGTCCTTGATGAGAATGCATAGATGAAGATGGATCAATGAGTTGTCATTGATACATGATGAAGATGGATAGATGTGGTTTCATTGGTATATGATGCATTGTTGGAAAAATGT
>JZKD02S2150911.1:10832-37021 GCA_000966675.3 Picea glauca
CACTGATCATAAGCCACTGTAGTTCATGCAGACACAGGGAAAATTGTAGAATGACCGCCATCAAAAGTGGTCCACATACTTGCAGCAATTCCACCTCAACATCAAGTATAAAACAAGAAGCACCAATCGTGTCGATGATTGCCTCAGCAGACCGCTAGTCATGACACTCACCACGGTGCTAGAATCTTGCGGCCATGAGAGCCCCATCTCTATGAGACAGACCCTAACTTCGCCACCACCTACCAAATGTTGGGTGAAAATGCAATTGTCTATAATTTCCATCTTCAAGATGGGTTGTTGTGTCATCTAGGCCACATTTGTGTTCCATCAAGTGAGTGAGTGAAGATGATCTGGGAATCCCACTACAGTCGGGTGGCAGGACACTTCGGCGTTGAAAAGACAGTGGCGATGCTACAGAAACATTTCTACTGGCCGAAAATTTGACATGATGTCGGCAAGTATATCAGGTCCTACACTATTTCCAAACCGAACACTAAGAAATAGGGCCTGTACACCCCTCTTCCTACTCCTGACAGGCCATGGGAATCCATATCAATGGACTACATGTCGGGCCTCCCATCCATCAAGCGGGGAAATGACTGTTTTTTTGTGGTTGTTGATCACTTTTGTAAGATGGCGATTCTGGTTACCTAAAAGAGGAGCATCATAGCAGAGGCCACTGCCAAGCTCTTCTTTGAATGAGTCTGGGTACATTTTTGAATCCCAAAAACCATTGTCTCAGATGGATATAGTCTATTTCTCAGCACATTCTGGTCGGGCCTCTGGTCACTGCTGGACACCAAGCTCACCAAATCCACGACCTTCCACCCCCAGACAGATGGCCAAATCGAGTTTGTAAATCGAATGATTGTGCATATCCTTCGCATGTATAATTCAAAGAACCCTCGCATATGGGATGAGAGCCTTCCCTATGTCCAACATAGCTACAACCGAGCCTTGCATAGCTCAATCGGCCACAACCCCTTTCAAGTGGGGTTGGGATTCCAACTATTGGGTCCCATAGATGTTGCACTTCACCTTGCGGTCACCTCGATTGACTCACCTCCTGCTCCAACTGACTCTAACAAAGCCACCCATTTCATTGAACGGATCTAGCACATCCACCAATAGGTTTAGGATATCCTATAGAAGTCCAATGACAAGTACAAACAACGCCATGATCAACATCAGGTGCCGCATAAGTTTCAAGTGGGCGACAAAGTTTGGTTGTATTTGCAGAAAGAACGCCTTACAGGACCCCATCGGAAGCTTCACCCACTCCGTTATGGACCGTACACTATCACCAAGTCCATGGGGGATAATTTTTTTGAGCTCAACATTCCTCCTTTCCTTGGCCTGCACCTAGTGTTCAACGTGGATCTCCTTCGCCCTTATTTCCCACCATTATTGGACACCTCAAAAGTAGAAGAACAACTGACACCAATAGAGCTCAACCCATATTGCATACAATAGGCATCCAATGATCATATTGTGGACAAACAGATCAAGGAACTCGACAACAAAGGATCGAGCTTTATCGAGTCATCAAAGTAAGGAAACTCCTGCACCAAAGCAAGTGGTTCACCGGGGGCCAAATTCAATAGAAATTTCCTCATCTAATGGGGGACCTCAACGAAATGGAGACCATTTCTTCCTAAGGAGGGAGGATTGATCCAGATGGATATTGGTGGCCACCCACCTTTTCCAACTGGCTCAAAATAGTTTTATGACATTTTTGGCAATTTACTATTTTTAGCAGTTTTAACTTCCGAGGCCATTTTGAGGGCCTAAATGAAGGTTTTTCGGTATCGAGCTCCTCAATGATAGAAAAAGGCATGATTGAGTCCCCAAAATGAATCTCCTTGACCATACGTTTCCAAAGGGCTATCACACGCCTAAAAAAGAGATCGTATGCAAAAGTTACGACCCCAGGAAGTTGATGTACTAACTTACCCAAACGGGGCCCACATGACTTTTGGCGCTTCATCTCCTAGGGTTAGGTTTTTGGCATTATTTCTTATTGTAAAAAGGCCTTCAAATCCTGATTGTAACCTTTTTCTTATGAATGCGCACTTCCGTCACATCTCTTCTCAGAGATAAGATGCCACCATTCTAGCAAGCTTGTTTCCGCTGCATTTTACAGTTTCAGCTTATTTCGTTATTGAATAGAAAACTAGTTTTACTGTAACTCTGTTATTTTGTGTTAAGCACTTGTTAATAATCTGTAATCATTTCGTTTTTCTCATAAAATTTGGATCAGTGGTATCAAAGAGGTCTGCTCCTTGTCGTCTTAATGCATGTCCACAATGAGGTCGGAGTACAAAGAGTTGGGTCTCAAGCTTGTTTCTCTTGAGGACAGAAGCTCTCACATGCCTAAGAGACCTTCCTCTGTTGTTGATTGAGGAATCCCTCATGCAATAGAGGAATGAGATGATAGATATTTTGGCGTAAATCCTTTGATGACTACCAATAGGCGATGCATCTTCTTCGAACGGAGGTGCTGCCCCCTTCAAGGTACAAATAAACTTTGATATTCCTATATTTGAAGGTCAGATAGACACATATGTTGTAGACAAGTGGTTGAATATACTAGAAGGGTATTTTTCTGTTCATAAATTTTTGAATAGAGAAAAGATTACTTTTGTGCTCCTCAAAGTCATTCCCCATGTCAAAGATTGGTGGGAAACTTTCTGTGAGAAAAAGGAAATAGAGGAAACCTAATTATTTTCAGTCATGAACACCTAGGAATCCTTCAGGGATGCTATTAAGGAACAATACTACCCTGTCAAAAGTTATGATGACCTGTATACCAAATGGACCACACTGTGACAAGCAAGAGACCAAGCAGTGCCAGATTTCACAAATATCTTCCATACCTTGCGCACCAAGTTGGGTACCAAATATTTAGAGCGACATCTAGTGCTCAAGTATCATGGTGCTCTGCATAGATACATCCAAACCGAAATGGAATTTCTGGACATCTCATCCTTGGGCACGACCTACCAATATGCTGTCAAAATCGAGCAAAAGCTCAAACAAAAGACACGACAATTTGGGCCTGGGAACCCCTCACAAAAAAAGCCAGGAAAGGGTGGCCCCAACCCACCGAACAAATGACAGAGCAAAGATGGGAAGTATCAGGACAACCAGTACAAGCCACAAGAAATGAAGGACATCAAAAAGACAAAGAAATATACCAGGAAGTGGTGTGACTTCCATAAGAGCCCTTGGCATAACACTGCTGACTGCCGCTCAAAGCATTCACTGGTGGCCGAAGTGAAAGCCTCTGAATCAGATGCAGATTCTGACTCCGAGATAGAATGAGAAAGGGGAAGACAGATCATTGACGTGGAACCGAGTGTCACCATTGCTACCACCAAGCTCCATCCTGGTGAACTACAGGAGCCATAAGAAGGAGAGCGCCTTTTCCATTCACAGATGTGGGTAAAAGGCACACCGCTCCACTTCATCGTTGATAGTGGTAGCCAAAAGAACCTCATCTCAGCAGAGGTCGTTAAGCGACTGGCTCTGCCAACAACGCCACACCCATAGCCCTACACCATTGGATGGCTTTGCCAAGGAAGCGATCTCCATGTCAGCCAACAGTGTTGACTATTGTATGACATCAAGCCCGTCAAAGACGAGGTATTGTGTGATTTTGCTCCTCTCGAAGTTTGTGATGTTCTTTTGGGCCAACCTTATTTATGGAAACGTCATGCGATATATTATTCTAGGCCTCATAGTGTTATTATTACTTTGAACAGGAAATTGTACATGATACCTGAGGTAGTCCCACCTAGTTCTATTTCCTTGATCTTTGCTAAGCAATGCAAGAAGGTCATCTCTCAGATGGGGAAGTTTTTCTTCTTCATGTTTCTCTCTCAGAATAAGAAAAAGATCATAGCCACATCCAGGGTCTCTGTGGCTGACATCTCCACACAGAAGAAGCAAGTATATAAGGTTGTGGAAGAATACTCGGATATCTTCTCCTCACCTACAGAGTACCTCTGCATTGCCAGGTCAAGCACCCCATCGATCTAACCCCTGGTGCACCACTACCCAATGGGCCAGTCTATCCTCGCTCGTTGTTAGAGAATGAGGAGATCAAGCGATAGATCCAAGAACTACTCCATAAGGGGAACATCCACCCCATTTCATCACCTTGCGAGAGCCCAATCGTGCTGGTATAGAAGAAAGATGGAACCTGATGACTTTGTATTGATTATCGGGCTCTAAATAAAAAAACTGTCAGAAACTGGTACCTAATTCCCTGAATCGATGACCTCCTTGATCAACTCACGAGGGCCAAATACTTCAGTAAGATTGATCTGAAGTTTGGATAACACCACGTACCGATAGAAAAGACAGATGTATGGAAGACCGCCTTCAAGTCAAAGGAGGGACTTTTTGAATGGTTGGTCATGCCCTATGGTTTGAAAAATTCTCCAGCCACTTTCATGAGGATGATGGATGATATCCTATGACCATTCACCAATACTTTTGTAGTGGTGTATCTAGATGACATTATAATTTACAGCAAGACTTGGGCCGAACACTTGCGTCATATTCAACAGATTCTACACACCCTGTGGCAACACAAGCTATACGCCAACCTGGAAAAATGCTCCTTCGGCATGGACAAGGTCCATTACTTGGGCTACATCATTGATCAGCATGGCGTACATGTGGATCTAGCCAAGATCCAAGTCATCCGTGACTAGCCAGCCCCAACAACACTCACTGAGCTTCAAAGCTTCTTGGGACTTGCTAATTTCTACCACAGGTTTGTGTTGGGTTTCTCCCATATTGCATGGGCCCTTAGCCAAATAAAAAGGGGTGGTGGTAAGGTGAAATTTGCATGGGGCTGGTCCCAAAAACAAGCGTTCGAGGATTTGAAGCAATGCTTATGCTCAGCCCTAGTACTTTCACTACCAGACCTGCAACATCCCTTTGAGATCAAGACAGATGCTTTAGATTATGCTGTGGGTGCCGTTCTCACTTAGCACGGCCACCCCGTGGCCTATCATAGTGAGACACTGTCAGATAATGTCCGTAAGTACCCTACTTACGACAAAGAAATGTACTCCATTGTGAAAGCATGCCGCCAGTGGAGACATTACATTCTTGGGAAGGAGACAATCATCCACACTGATCATAAGCCACTGTAGTTCATGCAGACATAGGGAAAATTGCAGAATGACTTCCATCAAAAGTGGTCCACATACTTGCAGCAATTCCACCTCAACATCAGGTATAAAACATGAAGCACCAATCATGTGAATAATTGCCTCAGCAGACCACCAGTTGCAGCACTCACCACGGTGCTAGATTCTTGTGGCCATGAGACATCTGGATGGTCCCAACTCTATGAGATAGACCCTGAATTCGCCACCACCTACCAAATGTTGGGTGCAAATGCAGTTGTCGATAATTTCCATCTTCAGGATGGGTTGTTGTGTCGTCTGGGCCATATCTGTGTTCCATCAAGTGAGCGAGTGAAGCTGATCTAGGAAGCCCACTATAGTCGGGTGGCAGGAAACTTCAGCGTCGAAAAGACAGTGGTGATGCTACAGAAACATTTCTACTGGCCGAAACTTCGACATGATGTTGGCAAGTATATAAAGTCCTACACTGCCTGCGTTATTGTCAAACCAACCACTAAGAAATAGGTCCTATACACCCCTCTTCCTACTCCTGATAGGCCATGGAAATCCATCTCAATGGACTACATGTCAGGCCTCCCATCCATGAAGCGGGGAAATGACTGTTTTTTTGTGGTTGTTGATCGCTTTTCTAAGATGACAATTTTGGTTGCCTGCAAGAAGAGAATCACAGTAGAGGCCACTGCCAAGCTCTTCTTTGAACAAGTCTGGGTACATTTTGGAATCCCACAAACCATTGTCTCAGATCGGGATAGTCGATTTCTCAGCACATTCTGGTCGAGCCTCTGGTCACTGTTGGATACCAAGCTCACCAAATCCACAACCTTCCACCCCCAGACAGATGGCCAAATCGAGGTTGTAAATCAAATGATTGTGCATATCCTTCGCATGTATAATTCAAAGAACCATCGAACATGGGATGAGAACCTTCCCTATGTCCATCATAGCTACAACTGAGCCTTGCATAGCTCAACCGGCTAGAACCCCTTTCAAGTGGGGTTGGGATTCCAACCATTGGGTCCCATAGATGTTGCACTTCCCCTTGCAGTCACCTCGACTGACTCATCTCCTGCTCCAACTGAAGTTGACAAAGCCACCGGGTTCATTGAGCGGATCCAGCACATCCACCAACAGGTTCAGGATATCCTACAGAAGTCAAATGACAAGTACAAACAACACCATGATCAACATCGGGTGTCGCATAAGTTTCAGGTGGGCGACAAAGTTTGGTTTCATTTGCAGAAAGAACACATTATAGGACCCCATCGAAAGCTTCACCCACTTCGTTATGGGATTTACACTATCACCAAGGTCATGGGGGATAATTCTTTTGAGCTCAACATTCCTCATTTCCTTGGCCTACACCCAATGTTCAATGTGGATCTCCTTCGCCCTTATTTCCCACCATTTTTGGACACCTCAGAAGTAGCAGAACAACTGACACCAATAGAGCTCAACCCTGACTACATACAATAGGAATCCAATGATTATATTGTGGACAGATGGATCAACGACACTCGACAACAAAGGATCCAACTTTATCGAGTCATCAAAGCAGGGCAACTCCTGCACCAAGGCAAGTGGCTCACCCGAGGCCAAATTCAATAGAAATTTCCTCATATAATGGGGGACCTCAACTCAATGGAGACCATTATTTCCTTAGGAGGGAGGATTGATACATATGGATATTGGTGGTCACCCACCTTTTCCAACTGGCTCAAAACAATGTTCTGACATTTTTGGCAATTTACTATTTTTAGCAATTTTAACTTCCGGGGCCATTTTGAGGGCCTAAATGAAGGTTTTTCGGTATCGATATCCTCAATGATATTTAAATTCATGATTTATCCCCCAAAATGAATCTCCTCGATGATACCTTTCCAATTCTCTATCACACTCCTAAAACAGAGATCGTATGCAAAAGCTACGACCCCAGGAAGTTGGTGTACTAACTTACCCAAACGGGGCCCACATGACTTTTGGCGCTTCATCTCCTAGGGTTAGGTTTTTGGATGTCTAGGGTTTTTGGCATTCTTGCTTATTGTAAAGAGTTCTTCAGAGCCTCATTGTAACCCTCTTCTTGCTAATGCACGTTGTCGTCACATCTCTTCTCAGAGATAAGCCACCACCATTCCAGCAAGCTTGTTTCCACTGCATTTTACAGTTTCAACTTATTTTGTTATTGAATAGAAAACCAATTTTACTGTATCTCTGTCATTTTGTGTTAAGCACCTATTAATAATATGTATTCATTTCATTCTGCTCATAAAATATGGACCAGTGGTATCAGAGCGGTCTGCTCCTTGTCGTCTTAATGCATGTCCCCAACGAGGTCGGAGTACAAAGAGTTGGGTCTCGAGCTTGTTTCTCTTGAGGATAGAAGCTCTCGCACGCCCAAGCGACCTCCCATTGTAGGAGAAAAGAAAGATGACGGGATAGGAGATCCTTTCAAACTGTTGATTGAGGAAGCCCTCATGCAACAAAGGAACGAGATGATGGATAGTTTCGCCCAAATCCTTCGGCGACTACCAATAGGCGACGCATCTTCTTCGAACGGAGGTGCCACCCCCTTGAAGGTACAAATAAACTTTGATATTCCTATATTTGAAGGTAAGATAGACGCAGATGTTGTAGACAAGTGGTTGAATCTACTATAAGGGTATTTTTCTGTTCATAAATTTTTTAATAGAGAAAAGATTACTTTTGCGCTCCTCAAAGCCGTTCCCCATGTCAAAGATTGGTGGGAAACTTTTTGTGAGAAAAAGGAAACAGTGGAAACCTCATTATTTTCAGTCACGACTACCTGGGAATCCTTCAGGGATGCTATTAAGGAACAATACTACCCTGTCGAAAGTTATGACGACCTGTATACCAAATGGACCACATTGCGGCAAGAAAGAGACCAAGTAGTGCCAGATTTCACAAATATCTTCCATACCTTGCACACCAAGTTGGGTATCAAATATTTGAAGCGACATCTAGTGCTCAAGTATCACGTTGCTCTGCATAGATACATCCAGACCAAAATGGAATTTCTGGACATCTCATCCTTGGGCACGGCCTACCGATATGCTGTCAAAATCGAGCAGAAGCTCAAACAAAAGATGCGGCAATTTGGGCCTGGGAAGCCCTCACAACAAAATCTAGGAAAGGGCGGCCCCAACCCACCGAAAAAAGGATAGAGAAAATATGGACAGTATTAGGACAACCAGTACAAGCCACAAGCAAATAAGGACATTGGAAATACAAATAAAGATACCGGGAAGTGGTGCGACTTCCATAAGAGCCCTTGGCATAACACTATTGGCTGCCTCTCAAAGCAGTCGCTAGTGGCCGAAGTGAAAGCCTCTAAATTAGATGCAGATCCTGACTCCGATACAGAGCCAAAAAGGGGAAGATGGATCATTGACTCGAAACCCAGTGCCACCATTGCTACCACCAAGCTCCAGCCTGGTGAACCAGATGAGCCAAAAGAAGGAGAGTGCCTCTTCCATTCACAGATGTGGGTAAACGGAACCACGCTCCACTTCATCATTGATAGCAGTAGCTAGAAGAACCTCATCTCAATAGAGGTCGTCAAGCGGCTGGCCCTTCCAACAAAGCTGCACCCACAACCCTACACCATTGGATGGCTCCACCAAGGAAGCGATCTCTGCATCAGCCAACAGTGTCGACTGTCATACGACATCAAGCCTTTCAAAGATGAGGTATTGTGTGATGTTTCTCCTCTCGAAGTTTTTGATGTTCTTTTGGGCCAACCTTATTTATGGAAAGGTCATACTGTATATGATTCTAGGCCTTGTAGTGTTATTATTACTTTGAACAGAAAATTGTACGGGATACTTGAGGCAGTCCCACCTAGTGATATTTCCTTGATCTCTACTAAGCAATGAAGGAAGGTCATCTCTCAGACGAGGAAGTTTGTCTTCTTCGTGATTCGCTCTCAGAATAAGTGAAATATCTTAGCCACATCTAGGATCTCTACGTCCGACCTCTCCACATAGCAAAAGCAAGTAGATAAGGTCATGGAAGAATACTCAAATATCTTCTCCTCACCTACAGGGGTACCTCTGCACTGTCAGGTCAAGCACCCCATCGATCTGAGCCCCGACGCACCTCTGCGCAATGGGCCAGTCTATCGTCACTCTTTGTTCGAGAATGAGGAGATCAAGTGACAAATCCAAGAACTGCTCCACAAGGGGCACATACACCCTAGCTCATCACCTTGCAGGAACCCAATCATGCCGGTACAGAAGAAAGATGGAACCTGGCGACTCTGTATTGATTACCGGGCTCTGAATAAAATCACTATCAAAAATCAGTACCTGATTCCCCGAAACGGTGACCTCCTTGATCAACTCATGGGGGCCAAATAATTCAGTAAGATTGATCTAAAGTCTGGCTACCACCACGTCTCGATAGAATATACAGATGTATGGAATACCACCTTCAAGTCAAAGGAAGGACTTTTTGAATGATTGGTCATGCCCTTTGGTTTGACAAATTCTCCAGCCACTTTCATGAGGATGATGGATGATATCCTGCGACCATTCACCAATACTTTTGTATTGATGTATCTAGATGACATTCTAATTTACAACAAGACTTGGGTCAAACACTTGCAGCATATTCAATAGGTTCTACACACCTTGTGGCAGCACATGCTATACGCCAACCTAGAAAAATTCTCCTTCGGCATGGACAGGGTCCATTACCTAGGCTACATCATTGATCAACATGGCGTACATGTGGATCTAGCCAAGATCCAAGTCACCTGTGACTGGCCAGCCCCAACAACACTCACTGAGATTCAGAGCTTCTTGGGACTTGCTAATTTCTACCGTAGGTTTGTGTTGGGTTTCTCCCATATTGCGTGGGCCCTTAGCCAAATAAACATGGGTGGTGGTAAGGAAAAATTTGCATGGGGCCAGTCCCAACAACAAGTGTTTGATGATTTGAAGAAGCGCTTGTGCTCAGCCCCAGTACTTTCACTACTAGACCTGCAACATCCCTTTGAGATCGAGACAGATGCTTCAGACTATGCTGTGGGCACCGTTCTCACTTAGCACGGCTACCCCGTGGCCTATCATAGTGAGACATGGTCAGATACTATCCGTAAGTACCCTACTTACGACAAAGAAATGTACTCCATTGTGAAAGCATGCCACCAATGGAGACATTACATTCTTGGGAAGGAGACAGTCATCCACACTGATCATAAGCCACTGTAGTTCATGCAGACACAGGGAAAATTTCAGAATGACCGCCATCAAAAGTGGTCCACATACTTGCAGCAATTCCACCTCAACATCAAGTATAAAACAGGAAGCACCAATCACGTCGCTGATTGCCTCAACAAACTGCCAGTCACAGAACTCACCACGGTGCTAGACTCTTGTGGCCATGAGACATCTAGATGCCCCCAACTCTATGAGACAGACCCTGACTTCACCACCACCTACCAAATGTTGGGTGCAAATGCAATTGTCGATAATTTCCATCTTCAGGATGGGTTGTTGTGTCGTCTGCGCCATATCTATGTTCCATCAAGTGTGTGAGCGAAGCTGGTTTGGGAAGTCCACTACATTCGGGTGGCGGGACACTTCCCCATCAAAAAGATAGTGGCGATGCTATAGAAACATTTCTATTGGCCGGAACTTCGACAGGAGGTCGACAATTATATTAGGTCCTGCACTGCTTGCGTTATTGCCAAACCGACCACTAAGAAATAGGGCCTGTACACCCCTCTTCCCACTCCTGACAGGCCAAGGGAATCCATCTCAATGGACTACATGTCGGGCCTCCCATCCACCAAGTGTGGAAATGACTATGTTTTTGTGGTTGTTGATCGCTTTTCTAAGATGGCAATTCTGGTTGCTTGCAAGAAGTGCATCACAGCAGAGGCCACTGCCAAGATCTTCTTTGAACGAGTCTGGGTACATTTTGGAATCACACAAACCATTGTTTCATATCGGGATAGTCGATTTTTCAGCACATTTTGGTCGAGCCTCTGGTCACTGCTGGACACCAAGCTCACCAAATCCACGGCCTTCCACCCCCAGATAGATGGCCAAAACGAGGTTGTCAATCGAATGACTGTGCATATCCTTCCCATGTATAATTCAAAGAACCCTCGCACATGGGATGAGAGCCTTCCCCATATCCATCATAGTACAACCGAGCCTTGCATAGCTCAACTGCCCACAGCCCCTTTCAAGTGGGGTTGGGATTCCAGCCATTGGGTCCCATAGATGTTGCACTTCCCCTTGTGGTCACCTCGACTGACTCATCTCCTACTCCAACTGAAGTTGACAAAGCCACTCAGTTCATTGATCGTATCCATCACATACGCCAACAAGTTTAGGATATCCTACAGAATTCCAATGACAAGTACAAACAACGCCATGATCAACATCGGGTGCCGCATAAGTTTCAGGTGGGCGACAAAGTTTGGTTGCACTTGCAGAAAGAATGCCTTACAGGACCCCATCAAAAGATTCTCCCACTACATTATGGACCATACACTATCACCAAGGCCATGGGGGATAATGCTTTGGAGCTCAACATTCCTCCTTTCCTTGGCCTGCACCCAGTGTTCAACGTGGATCTCCTTCACCCTTATTTCCCATCATTATTGGACACCTCAGAAGTAGCAGAACAACTGACACCAACAGAGATCAACCCCGACTGCATACAATAGGCATCCAATGATCAGATTGTGGACAGATAGATCAAGGCACTCAACAACAAAGGATGCATCTTTATCGAGTCGTCAAAGCAGGGTAGCTCTTGCACCAAGGCAAGTAGCTCACCCGAGGCCAAATTCAACAGAAATTTCCTCATCTAATGGGGGAACTCAACGCAATGGAGACCATTGCTTCCTAAGGAGGGAGGATTGATTCATATGGATATCGGTGGCCACCCACTTTTTCCAACTGGCTCAAAACAGTTTTCTAACATTTTTGGCAATTTACTATTTTTAGCAGTTTTAACTTCCGGGGCCATTTTGAGGGCCTAATTGAAGGTTTTTTGGTATCGATCTCCTCAATGATAGCCAAAGGAATTATTGAGCCCCAAAAATTAATATCCTCGACGATACATTTCCAACGGGTTATCACATGCCTAAAATGGAGATCGTATGCAAAAGTTACGACCCCGGGAAGTTGATGTAATAACTTACCCAAATGGGGCCCGCATGACTTTTTGCGCTTCATATCCTAGGGTTAGGTTTTTGGATGTCTAGGGTTTTTGGCATCCTTGCTTATTGTAAAAAGGCCTTCAGAGCCTCATTGTAACCTTCTTCTTGTGAATGCGCGCTTCCGTCACATCTCTTCTCAGAGATAAGCCGCCACCATTCCAGCAAGCTTGTTTCCGCTGCATTTTACAGTTTCATCTTATTTCGTTATTGAATAGAAAACCAGTTTTATTGTATCTCTGTTATTTTGTGTTAAGAACCTATTAATAATTTGTATTCATTTCATTCTGCTCATAAAATCCGGATCAATTTGTAATTCCTCAAAGGATCACATCCACTATCAAGGATCATACTCGTCCAATGTATCCCAACTCTAAAATAAGACATCATAGAGAAGTCTATGTGGTCATCAACTAATAGGGCATCCACTACATCTCACATCCAAGTGTCAAAAGGAAAAGTCCTAATACTCTAGCAGCCCCAGTCTACTGTAATCATCCAAGCATCGTCTGTAAAATTCACCAACATAACATCCACAGAGTCCCTAGACACCAAAACCATGTAGAAGGTAAAGTTGATAGGATACCACGGTAGCATGTAAGACATGAAGCACCCTCTACTCATAACATTGGTCTGTAAGGATCTAGTACAATAATCCACCTAAATTCTCCTGATAAGCCAAGAAATAATAAGTTGCATAAATGTGGTCAACTCCTCAAAATTCCTCCAAGCAACCACTCCTAAGCCTCCCAAAATTAAACTCCAGAAAGTCAAAGTTAGTGCTCTCCACTCTAATAGTAGCCGACCTATCAAGCAGTGTAATACCAAGGTCCCAAACTAATCTTGGAAAGGTACCACCATGTTGACGCTACACCACTCTGATCATCATCATCGGACTAATGCGCCCAGTCTACATCCTCCTCTCCTAGAACCCTAAGATGAAATCCCAAAAGGAACCAAAACCAGTATAATGGATCCTCCCTTGTGAAGGTGTCTGAGTGAGATCTAAACCTCCAAATCCATAGCTGGACTCAAGTTTGTCCTTCCCTATAGAGTAAGTCTCAATCTCTCCTCTGCTAACGTCCCAAAAATAAAGCAGACCAATCATTGTCATGGTTCTGTCGACCATCATTTGAATCAATCAATCACTCAAATGAATTCCCAGATCCCACCACCAAATTTGAAGTCCACCACTCCGAATACCTGCTAACTGATGTTGCATCATACCCGTAACCATCAGATTCAAAATGAGCCAAGTCCCTGGTATGCCATCATCTAGTGGAATCCTAGTACCAGAAATCAACTATGTTCATGTTGATCTGTTTGACTCTTGCCAAACTGCACGAAAAAATCTACTATCTCAATCATCATCAATGTACCCTAGTAATCTGTGGAGTCTAAATACCTCCCTGGAAGGTATCCCTGTCACCTGTGGAGCCTCATACTCATGTGAGTACCAAAAATTCCCGATCAAAGGTGGATCATACATATCCCTCACAATCATTTTTCCAAGTGGGGGCTTAGGGGATACAAGTGTGCATCCTTTGTAATGGATAATATCATCCACCATTCTATCCGCTGGAATCTTTTTGAATTGAACCAATACAATCTAGATCTCCTTTTGTGCTCCTACCACATAGTTCAAACAAAAGAAATATGACATGGCTATAATCCTACCTGCCTCACCTAAATGACTCAGGTGAGTACTCCACATCCTACCAAATATAGTGCTGGCATCAAAAAATGGCACTAGATGCCACTTCCACTACCTGTAAGACTAGAAAGTGCCAGGTGTGCTAGTCAACCCCAATGGTTTGACCAAGGACTCAAGGTAGCATCTAAGAGTGATCTTGCGGATATCTTTCTTTCTGTCCCTACTCTAGTAGTATCCCACTCGAAGATCAATATCTGAGGGATATACCTCTCCATGAGGCTCGTCCATCCACTCATCGATCCTAGGTTAACCAATATCAATGATATTTCTGAATTCTCTGTCTGGAGGTTGCCTCGGGGGAAATCTATAAAAAACCTATTGCATACCACCATACACTGTTGTATGTTGTTGTATCCCACTGCACACCATTGTATCATCATGTACCATTATGTATCGTATATGTGCCACTGTATCAATCAATCTAATAATATCAATTGAACTTGGATCCCAGAGTGATGTATCCACATCTGTCCTATACTTGTTTTCCCAGACAAATGGTGCATATACTTCCTTGTTGTATAGTCCACAAGGGATTTTCTCAACTACCATTTATGTAGTTAAGCCTTGATCCAAAAGAAATGGCTTATGATCCCTACAATGCAAGATAGGTGCACGGTCAAAACCCTATGTGTCCAAACTATCCTCATAGACTTTCAACCCTAAATTCTCTTTGTGTGGAATCATCACAAGAGGTTCCTCCCTCAAATCATGAGTGCCACGAATTGCCTCATGCATCAATACTGCTAAATATGATGGAGCCTCTGCTATTGTCAATGATGAAGAGTGTGCCACACTAAGCTAGTAACAAAGCTCCTCAATCTCCTTTTCCTTGTCTTTAGTGAACTTAAGAGCAAGGTCCCTATCCATGAACAACTGAAAGTAATTGAATTTCATATACTCTAGTGCTTTTTTGATGATGCATAATTGGGCACTAGTGATCCCATATGCAACTCCTTTTTGTTTATCCCCCATCTGAGATTTCCAAATAAGATCTTCAATAAATTTATGAGTATCATCTGCTCTTGTCAACACCTATTCAATCTGCTCCTCCTTGACCAATAATTGGTCCTCCAAACCCTGTCGAGTGAAATAATGTCCTCCTCATCATCAACATGATATATGAGATATGGTGTTGAATCCTCATCATGCATAGGTGCCATCATGATTGAACTATATTCATCATAAGTATCATGAATAGTGAAATATTTTGGATCCCCAACATCAATTGATTGGAACATATGGTCATCATCAGGTGTTGCATGCTCATCTTCTATTGATTCATCAGAGCTATACCCATCCAACACGTTAGTGTCACTGGTCTTCTTGTTTAATTATGATGATGTCTCATAGGCTACTGGTTGGTCTTCCTTTATTCACACATTCTCCTCATAGCTAGATTCTTGCTCCTCCACCTATTCGTCACACTCTTTTGATTTTTTCCATGTGTCTCACAAAGAGGTCTTGGTATGATCTCTAAGCTCCTTCCCACTCTTGATGTTAATATAATCCTCTAATGACATAACATCTTAGATCTCCTCACTGAACTTCTTATACTTGTCGCAATAGGTTGTGTGCTCTGCATATAACGACCACAATATTGGGTACTTTAAAAATGATGGTTTCTTTTGTTTATTTTTATTTTATTTTTATTTTTATGTCTAGTGGAATCAACAACTGGGCCAGGCTTGTACTTGCGTGACATGGGGTAGATTCTGAACACTATCAATATAACCTCTATGTATGCTACAATAGTTCCCACTATGCAACACACAAGCTAAGGTAGGGGTTCCGAACTTGTAACCTCACATAACAAACTTCTTTTACATTTCCGCTATTTCCAATTGCTCTTCACCCTTGAGGGAACTTTAAAAATGATGTTAGTTCCTTCCAATATTTTTCTATGGATTCCTTATTAGTAATCATATTTTCTTATCCACATAGGCCATCAAGATCACCAACTCTGATATCCTTCCCATTTTTTCCCTTCACTGTAAATCACATGACTTTTTCCATAAAAACACTGAAAGTTTGTCAAAATTAAAATGATGATAACTTTACTTCTCAAACTCCGTTTCGGCTGATTTGTTTTTCAAATCGGGTATTTTTTTTAGAGGAATTAAAATATTCATTTTTTTCCAAATTATGCTCATAAAGTTTCATATATGAACCTGAAGTGTGCATCCCTATTTTTTTTCCCAAAAACAATTCTACAAAAGACCCCAAATTTGTTTTCCCTTCTTTGGCTAAGGAAAGTTCTCTGATGCAATCATGGGATGGAAATATCACCGGTTCTGATACCACTATAATATCTCCAATAGAGCTTGGCATGGATTTTATGAATTTTTATGCAATTATGTTATTTTTCCACAAATATGTTGCATTCATTCTACTAGACATTTCACCAAACATATTGCAAGAATCCTAGATACACTTGGAATAGAAGAGAATCCTAGAATGTTTTATTATGAATGAATATTGAATACAACAATCCAATGGATTCTATGGCAGCTGCAATACATCAATGGGGAACACACAATACAAGCCAAAAACCTGGAATCATGCCATGGCTTCCTAAACAGATGGGAACAAATCCTCCAACTTCCACAACCTCTCCAAGAAAATAAGTACAACTCAAAAATGAGAAAAAAACCCAAGATGAATCTCCAATGAAGATCTTGGATGGATCCTCCTCCTTGTCTAGATAGGGTGGATATTGCACCACCGAAAATAAACCTACAGTGGAAGGATTTTTCCCAAAACCCCAACGAAAATGCTAGCTACAAGAGAACTCAATAAGATATCAAATCATAATGCAAAGGTGAAGCTCTACCCATCCTTTTATCCCTTTTCCATTCCTTCTAGAACTCTCCCATTTTTTACCAAATGAAATGTAACTTCTAGAATTTCCCCTTTTTGGCTAAATCAAATATAACCCTTATTTTCCCTCCAATTTTCACTTTACGATTAAAATTCACTTTAATAATGGTTAAGTAACTTATTAATATAAAGTTGTTTTACTTACCTAATGTCACTTTAAAAACATAGCATATCCTAACTAAGTGACATTAAATGACCCCCCTTTTTACACTTTTTTCTCTACTGACAAGCCACATAAATCCCTTCTACTACAAAGAAACAGAACCCAAAAATGGGGACATGACATATAACCACAAATATTTCTCCACATTGAGCCATGCTACAACCGCTAGGGATGCGCATTGGGAACTATCTGCTCTTCTTCCCCACTATCAGAACACAAGCTTACACTGAACATCTACATAGATTCTCCAATCTACAATCAAGGGTTAGTTCTCAACCTAAGGGATCGTCCTCCCTCCTTCGTAGACTTCTCACATCTCACAGACCCTCTTTCTTTCTCTCAGAAGCCTCTGCACTCATACAACCAGAGCTCTCCTCCTTTTTGGCCTCATCTATTGAGATCTCACAACATTATAACTACAACAATGAAAATGTAATTTCAATACATAGTGCATCAATTTAGTTTCACCCATCTACGGAGAACCATAAGTCCATTGCATGGTCTTTCCCAGATTCACGACCACCTGCAGATGATCACAATTCTAAGCATTCTCCACAAACACATATATCATTCATATGTTTGTAATCAATCAAGCAATAGAAATATAATCCACAACCATACATACAAATAACATAGCCATATCATTATGTGGACTCATTCATACATATGAATTAAGATTCAATATGATAAACCTTATTATTTTATTCATTGTGTACAAAATAATACAATAATATTACAATGGCTCCATGGATAGTGTGAGATTACAAAATTTGTTGGATTTCCAAGCCAAAGGGCATGGTAATCACAACCATTCATGTTCCTTCCTCACGAGATCTCCTTCTCCTCCTGCAAGCTACCTTTCCCATCTACTCGACACTTTGTTTTTTCACCATCAAAATTTGTTTGTTGTAAGCTTCTCGTGAGATCTTCGTTCCCATATGTTTCCACTTCAACTGTTTGTTTTGTTTTCTACTTAGGGTTCATCCTCTTCTCCTGTGGTGCTTCACCTTCCTCTCGGGCTGTCTTCATGAGCACATTTTCAATATTCCCTTGACTCCATGTCTCCTCTCATGCCTTTGTCCTTTTTCCATGCTACAACAACATGTCAATCGTAAGAACGTGTCAATTATTCAACAAGGCATCCATCCTTCTCCACTGCCATAACCTGCGATATATTACGTTCTAAAATAACATTCGCGTAGCTCTCCTATGACAACTTCCCTCAAAAAATTTCCATGACTCTCATACAACATGTCTTCATAGCAAGTTCTAACAATAACTTCCTATAGAAACACTCCCATTCTATTGCATTGGCATGATCTACAACATCATTAGCATGATCTACAACATCATTATGATCAATAAAGCAAGGTCTCTACATTGTTTTGAGGTGAAATATCAACGTGTTTTGATCCCAGCTAAGATCATCCTCAAGATCTCAGATGAAAAGTATTAATATGCTCATGGGATGACTATGATACTCTTCCCATAAATACCAATTAGACACCAATGTATTTGTGAAATCATCAAGTCGGATCAGAATTGGAGTTTTTATTGTTTTTGAGAATGTGGATTAGAGGTTTCCAGTCATCATTAATTTTCCAACCCTCATCTCCGTTAAGGTTATTCGGATGAAGTTTTATTTATATGGATTCCATGATTTTTATTTTCCCGTAATGATCGACATTGGCGATGATTTGGGCGTCTTCAAATAAAACTGGGTGGCTAGTTTTTGAAGAATGTTCTGCTAGGGAAGATTTGTGAGTCCTATTCCAATTTAAATATGTGTTGTGTTCCTTGAGTCTAATCTTCATGGATCTCCAAGTCTCACCTATATAGAATTTTCCATAGGAACATGGTATAAAGTAGACACCTTTATGCATGCTTGGCTCAATCGGGTCTTTGGCAGAGTCCAACATGCCTTTAATGGTGTTTTGTGGGGGGAGATTGCTACACCAATTCTTCCTTTCTAGGATCCTAGATAGTTTTTCTGAGACACCTTTGATGTAAAGAAGAGAGATCCTTTTTGGTTGAGTGGCATTTTCTTGTTGATTATTGGTCCTTCTTTCTTTAGCAATGATCATCTTAAAATAATTATCATTGTATCCATTCTTATTGAAATTTTGAGCTAAATGGTCCAGTTCTTGTTCCACATGTTTTTTGTCTAAGATTATTAACACTATAGTTACCAAGGTGTTGATCACTCCTAGTTTTTGGGAAGTAAAATGGTGGGAGTTAGCATGCATATATCTTTCAGTGTGAGTGGGTTTCCTGTAAACCTAGTTCCCAAGGGTGCCATCATCTTTCTTTGTGACAATGACATCTAAGAAAGGGATGTTTTAATTTTTTTCTATCTCCATAGTGAACTTTATGTTCTTGTGTTGGTTGTTTAGGTGATTAAGTAAATCATCCAAACTACTCCTCCCATGTGTCCACACAAAGTGTGTATAATCCACATATATTTTCCATTCTTTGGGTTTCATGGGAAATGAGTCTATTCTATTCTTCTCCAGGCATTCCATATAAAGGTTCGTGACCACGAGTCAAAGAAGAGAACCCGTGGACACACCTTCTATTTGTTCATAAAATCATCCTCTGAAAGTAAAAAAGGTAGATTTTAAACATACCTTTACCAATAAAGATGTCTCTTTGTTGGTTATATCCTTAATAACCTTGGTGGCTTCATCAACCGAAATTTTGGTGTATAAGGAAACAACATCAAAACTCACCATGATATTGTTTTCTGCAACCTTCATATTTTTAATGTTATTCGCCTAGTGTGTTTAATCTTTAACAAAGAAGTCTGTATGGAAAGCCAATTGCTTGAGTTGTTTTAAAAAATATTTGGCTAATGCATATTTATGGGAACCTATTGTGTTCACAATTGGATGGAGGGGAACATTCTCCTTGTGTATTTTTGGAAACCTGTAGATTCTAGGGATCATACAATTCTTCGGGGTGAGTTTGTTTTTCATCGCATCATCTAATGAGGAATATTTAATGACCCGAGATACTTCCTTAATAATATTATTGCTTGGATCTCCATTTAGTTTCTTATAAATTCTAGTTTTCGTCAAGTGCTCAAGCATTTTGTTGTCATAGTTAGTGGTGTTTAATATTACTGTAGCATTTTCTTTATCTTCTTTGAGGATTGTGATATATTTTTTATTTTTTAATTTTATTAGGGAAGTGATATTGTTGGGGAAGGCCATTTTGGAGAACATTGCATTAATTAATGAAGCAGTTAGAAAATGGACCCGAAAAGGAGCGCGCGCCAGAATACAAGGAAAAGTAGCGCCAAGGAAGCAGGAAAGTCAAAAGAAGAAGGACGCGGATCAACCACGCGTAGGGAGTTAGAAAGGGTTGGGGTTTTGGTCATTGTTGTAATGGGTATTAACCCATTTTTGTAGTATATATGTATTGTAATATTTGAGGAGATCAAGTTTGGATAGAGTATGTTGAGTTTTTGAGCTACCTAGTTGTGGAGCTAGTTTTGGAGATGATCTTAGAGTCAGTTTTGAGAGAGAGACGTGCATTGTAATCAAGGGTAAGGTCACAAGATGTGGATCTTGGTGCAATCTTTTTAGCCTCACTATCCTCAATATCTTCAACTATACTCAGATGTAATGCACACAATGCTATAAACTTGATGAAGAATAATAAAAGAGATAATAATTCTAGATCTTTGTGGATGTAGCCCAGGGGGGTTGAACCACAGTAGAACTTTGTGTTTATGTGTGGAATGTTTCTCTTATTTCCTATTATTACTTAGCTATGATGAATGAAGGAATCTGTTCGTAGTAAAATGAAGCGCACAATAGATATTTACTACAAAATGAATCTTAATGAATGAATTTGATTACATAATGGTAGACATAGATTTAATGATGTGTTAGAATAGTATATCTAATGTATGTCGAGGTAGAAATATGGTCTATCATCCCCATAGTAGCCTCCCTTCCATGATTGCATACATCTGGGTCCTGTCGTCACCCATAAGCCATCTCGGGTGATACTTCATTGTGCACTCTATGCGCAGTGTTTCCTTTTGGTCTCCAGAAGGGCCAATGGTTTGCAGGGTGTTGACGGGCGAAATTGACCGTCCGTCAACTGAGAGAGTGGAACTAGTCTGGGGTTGTCTAATAACCCAAGCCGTTTGGAATGAACCACCCCGACGGGTTTAACGACTCCGTTCGCTGATCTAATTTCCTAGGAAAACCAAAGATAAAACTAATCTAAACTAACTAATCTAACTAAAACTAAACAAACTAAACTAACTAACAATAAATAAAACAAACTAATACTAACTAACAATAAAACAAACTAACTTAAAACTAATTATTAAAACAAAACAAAACTAATCTAACTAACTATATAAATACGATCTACTAATTACTACTATACTAACTCTACTAATTAACTATCTAATTACTAATTGAATTATAACTTATTCACAAATATACAATATCTACAACTTGCAGATTTGAATAAAACCTGTAAAACTCATTTGCTTTCTGCCCTAAGACAGCTAGATATATTTTTTGATTTTTATGATTTTATGAACAAGAAATAAAACTTACTGAAATTAAACGATCTAATATACTAATTCTACCTATAAATCTGACTAAACTTATATCTAAACTGATCTACTAATAAATATACTAAATAAACAAATGACAAACTGACCTGGAAACGCTCCAAATTTGTCCTGTGTATGATGACTTCGAAGTTGATCGGAGGAAGGAAACTCGCACCAGGTAATCCAAAAGCTTCTCGTAAACGATAGCTGCAATGCTCTTTGAGTTTATTTACAGGACAAACAAGACATAAAAAGTCATAACAACTATATGATTTATAAATCTCTGCAATAAGGGAAACCTGTTATGCAAAAACTTATACTTAATAATTCAACTTATGAAGAAGAGAAATCTGTCATTCACAATTGAATCAATTAATTGCTATGTTTTTAAATACTGGAAGAAATCAGATATGGATTACATTGATTATATCATATCATTTGCAAAAGATCGAGATAGCTAAAGTAGTCATTAACCAAATGCAAATTGATACACATGAACATGAAACAAAATATTGATATTACGAAAAGCTAAAGCTGTAACAGAACATCAATTTCTTCCTCAGTCTGTATTAAAATTCCATATCCTTGTTCTCCCACGAATGAGGATGCCCCTTATTACAAAAATAATAAGTATTTATAAGTTTTCCACATGGTAAAACCTCCCTGTGGAAGTTATAAAACTGTTTACCTAAATCTGGGAATATATCCCAAGTTTAACTAAACTAGGAAGCTAAAATAAAACTAAAACATCCAAATATCTCCCTAGCCTGTCCACCAAGTCCCATTCAATTCGAATTTACCTGAAAAGGGCCAAAAATGAGCAAGTTAGAAGGATTCTTTTTTAACAAAATGATAAAAATCTGATCCTATAGACTAGCTACAGAATCCTCTGATTCTGTAGCTAGTCTAAATAAGACACAGAATCAGAATTGAAATTAATTGAAAATCTTTTAAAAGAATTCCATTTAATTGACATCCAATAGCCACTTGAAAACGAATTATTTAATTTGAGTCTGTTATACCATTTGAAATCAAACAGAATCAAATGATAACAGAGAAAGATATGCTCTGTTTAATTTGTTTTCACTAATTCGGGTATACAACATTGTTTTGGATAATTGAACAGTAATGAAATTGTTTTTTAACCAATTGAAATCAACACCAACCGCTTCTGTTACTTCAACTATCAGCAAAATCGTTTTAAAATCCAAAACTAACAGAGCTGTTTTTTTGGTTTAATAGATTTCATTGTATTTATCAGGCCAATCACTAATATGGATGCATTGCATACGTACAGGATTATACCAATTCAAGCATAGGGAATCGTTTGAAAATCCATCCATAAGAAATAAATTGAACTAAGTCAGAACCGAGAGGATCTAACAACAAAAAAATCGTATCAATCTAATACACAACTGTGTTCTGATTTTAGCACATAAATCTCTTGTTCAGACCCGATATAAACAAGATCCAATAAAAAACAAACACTACTGATTTCGTTAACTCAATCAGGCAAACCAACAAATCAAATCCAAACGAAAATCATTCAAATCGAATAAAAATATATCGATGGATATACTGGGAATGATCAAATCACATATCAAAACGAAATTCCATTTATTTTTAGCAAAGCGAAACAATGTACAGGATGAACACCGAACGACAGAGGCATTTGAATGAGAGAATTCAAATCATTATGTTAGAAACGATATCAAAATACATACCTGGGAGGATTGATCAAGGGTTTTATAGAGAGCAAGAGGCACTAGGCTAGACAAGGTAGATCGAGTGAGAGAGGTTCTGAGATCCAGGTCTGGAGAAGTCATAAGCATTCTGGCAAATGCACACAGACCCAAAACGCATGTTCTAGCCACTGAAAATTGACCTGTAAAAAAAGATCTAGATCTCTGTAGTAACTCATGTTCTAAGGAAACCGCTCACGTTGAAGGTAAAGGGGCTAAAAACGGTTCTGGGTTTTCAACGGTTTGATCTAATTCAAAACCATTTGCCCAGAATCACTCACACAAAAACGTGACTCTGGGGACAATTATGGGGGCAGTCTAATGCAATCTTCTCTGGCAAAAATGAAACCAAAGCCGACTCTGAACACCATGGGGGTTCAATTCGCCCTTCAGGAGCTAGGAGAGAACATATAGTGGACAGGGGTTTGGGTAGGTTTTGGTCAAGGTATACACAAGACTCAAAACTCATAGATTTGCCCAAAAATCGACAGAGGTAACCTGGTTAGGAGGCAGGCATTAATGCCAAAGTGTGCAAGGGTAGTGGAGTTATTTGCTGGCCATGCATAATAGTTATTTCCAATAGTACCACCGCCGGCGTTCATAGCTGTTCAACCTCACTATAGTTCACCAATCATGTCATTTGCCCAACCAATGAACCCAATAGTAAATGTATAAACCAACGCGTGCAATCAACATTATGCCATAGTTTTCAAACACCAACATACAAATTGAAACCAATACCAATGTTTTAACCGTGTGGAAATGTATTGTAACAATTCATGTCAAGAGTTTAACCTATGCGCCAATGCAGTTTTGAGCTAGGTGTAATATCAAATGAAATACATCAAAGGTTTAACCATGCGCCAATGTATTGTAACATATAATCAACATGCCAATAGTTATGAAAACGAGAACATAGGTATCATATTAAAAGATAATTATGAAGGATTTTACCACAACACCTATGTATCCTTTATGAAAACGTTGGTCAAATAGATCAAACCAAAGAACATATAAATCCAATACCAATGCATAACACCTTCAATGAAACAAAGTCACACAATCAATCCGAGAATGGCCAACGAGTACAAATAAAAAAGGCTTTACCAATTGCGTAATGATAAGTGAAAAGTAAGCGCAATGGGCATATCATCAAGAAGGAAAACAGACAATGATTTTAATGCGACTTCGAAAGACTAAGTTTTCACGTTCACAGTCGTGAAAACAAAACGAAGGTAGATGTGCAAGTGTCGTAAAAACTATAAGTGTCATTATTTCAAAATTGCGACGCAAAATTGATGTTTGCAAAACATTGGTGTAGGCAGCTCATAAGACAGTGGAAAAATGTGAATTGGCTGCCAACAATGGCGACAGACTTGTAGAAGCAGTTATCTCAGCCAAAAGAAAAAAATTCCGATCAGGACAGCAAAGATAATTCCAACTCAAAAATAACAACCAGAAAATCGTATAACATCATCATTAACCAATTATTCCAGCAGTGTTTCAAAAGATGAAAACTGATAACAGTCTTAAGACTGGCAAGTCACGATATTAAAGATAGAATCTCCAATACTGTTGGCATAGCCACTGCTGCCAGCAGGCATCCATAGCCTCGACAGGGTTGCCATTTAACCCACTCTGACATCTGTATCCTGCTAAGAAGTTCTGGATCAGAATAAAGGACATTAAAGAGATTTCTTATTTGCAAATTTTCATATACCTGACATTGCTTCTCTACCAGCAGGCCTGTTCAGTACCCCGACGAAGTTGTCTTGGTGTCATGCATGCATTTACCCACTGCCAGCAGACCTGTTCAGCATCCCGACGGGTTTACAAGAACTTCCCACAGCTCTTATTAATAATTCACTTTGTTTTGTTTTTCATAGATATATAGCTGAGCAGGGTGACGCTGAAAATCATGATATTTTAACATATTTTTTCAGACCTCATCAGAATTTTTTAGCATTGTCCTTTATTAAGATCCAGAGATGTTTTAAAAAACAACTTTCTAAGACAGGGAGACATCTTCTAAGTCATTCCTTTACGGAATAGGGACAGCGTAAAAAGATAATAGATGATCATGGCAAGCTTTACTCAAAGATCAAAATCATTTAACTTCTTTCAAACAACAGACTTTTCCAATACAGATATAAACTTCAGCAATATCCCATTGATGTTTGTACGAATTTCTCAGAAGTTATTTCAGCAAAGGAATTTTCTATTTTCCTTGTCTGAACAGTTCAAAAATTCAGGTATGTGTATTTCAACAGCAAAAACTAGTAAGCATAAGGGAGAAATCAAAACACACCAGCGAAGAAAAAATTGGAAAGCAAAGAAATCCAAACAAGAGAAACAAAAAACAAATATGCACAGAAGGTGCATCTGAAAACCTCATGCAACCAATCCCTTGGGAAACTGAAAAGTAGAAAAAAAAATCCTATTTGATGGAAAAGCAGTCCTACTCGTGGTACCTTGGGTCAGGGTTGATTTAGATTCATTTATCTCTTTACTTTCCATTTAAGATTTTCATGATGATATTGCGTTTTTGAAAATAAATGTTCAACTAAGAGTAAAGAGAAAAGGATCAAGGAGACTTCCCTGACAATAGCCGTATTATGGTTCTCGTGGTGCGCCCACTTGCATGCATGACTGCATTATTACAAAGATAAATAGTGAGAAATAAAACTACAAGAAAACCTATTCCTAAACCTACCCTAACTATTAAATAAACCAGAATACTACGTGAAGTCATGTTTC
>JZKD02S2150922.1:42678-56645 GCA_000966675.3 Picea glauca
GACAATAATAAGTCATATTTACATCAAACACTATTGGGTCCATTTCCCAAAACTTTGTGCTATGGGTCTTTCTTCAAGGGTTGACATCAATGACAACCAACCTTAATCAACAGTCCTTATTCTATGTGAGTATATTCTAGTTCTTTTAACCTTGGACAATCATCAATGGCATGATTATCTGTACATAATCCACAAACTTGAATTCTATCTAAAGGACATTCTCTCGGTGCATGTTTTTTTCTACATTTAGGACAATAGATGGCTAATACTTTATATTGTTCCTCTTGCTTCTATTTATCTTTTATTGTGTCAATTTGTGAACCAAATGTGTTCATAATATCATTTTTAAATCTCTCAAATAGATTCCCTAATTCTGATTTAGTAACACCATTGGAAATTGATTTAGTTGACTTTGTCACAATATCTCTTTGTCCTCATCCTCTTTTAGCTTTTCCCCTTGAATATTTCTTACATAATTCAGTAATTTTTGGGAAAGGAAGGTGAGAAATATCCCCTGTCCCCATTAAATTAAGAGCCTCAAAGTTTTCATTTGAAATTCCCTTCAAAAAGATAATACGAATGACATCTAAAGGAAGATTAGATTGCTTAGATTTATTAATATTATAGAGATTTTTTTCTAGATATTCTTCTAAGCTTTCGTCTTCACATTGAGACATTTTAAAGATATCTTCTTTAGAGTCTTTGGACTTCCAATAGGGCTGATATTTTGTAAGAATTTTTTTTTTCATGTCATCCTAGTATACTATGGTTGCTTCTCCCAACCCCATGAACCATTTTAATGCATATCCTTTCAAAGTTGCAGCAAATAAACGAAGTTTTTGAGCATCATTGGTATATCCATATGTTCGACAAACGATGTCAAATTCAAACGTGAAAGCATCAGGGTCTTTAGTAGACAAGCCAAAGAAATTTGCAAGAATAGAGGGAGGAATATTCTTCTTTTTTATGTCATCTCCTAAAAGAGTTGGTGTATCAACTATAGGAAATGCAAATGTAGCTTGTTCTTTTTCCTCCTTTTCATCATTTCCTCCTCTTCTTGTCTCTTCTAGATGTGATTCTCTATCCTCGCGTTCTTTCCTTCCTCTTTCTTCATTTCTTTTCCTTTCTAATTATCTTTCCATTCTCTCCCTTTCTTGTCTATCATCTTCTGACATTGCAAGGAAGTTTTTTGTTATACAGTCAGATATTTCTGTTGGAAAAAGAGGTTGTCCTATTTGTTCAAAAATAGTTTACTTTTCTTTTTTATTTCCTATAGAAGATATTTCTGATTGTATCTGTTTCTTCTTTACTTCATGAGATAATAGAACTTGTCTTTCTATGAGAGTTAATCTTTGTCCTAAACATTATTTTTCCTCTAATTCTTCCAAAGTGATTTTTCCAGCAGTTGGTGTAGTAGATTCTTGTTTTTTAGTTGTAGATGTTCCTGCTCCTACAGATCGTTGATTAGTTTTGGGGGGGGTTTGTTTTAAAAATTTTCCTTTATCATTCCTAAGTTTAGACATAAAGAAACATAACTTAAAATTAATTCTATGCTGTGTTTTTTTATTTTATGTATATATGTTTTCCTATCTCTAAATGTGCCTCCCCAGAAACGACGCCAAAATGTTAGGCTCCAATCTACTGATGTAAATTAGAGTACAAATGATTGTCAATCGAGTGTTTGTAAGACTTAGAGGCGCATCCAAAGTATATGGATTTAGAGATAGCTTTTATCTTTAATGGAAATAAACCAAAACCTATCCTAAGGGATGAATATGGAAGAGATGCTAAGCTTCTGTTCAGAAGTCATATTCATAGATCTCATAACAGTAATCAACAATTGTTTTCCTAAAGAGTATCAACAATAAGCATTGAAGAGATGTTCTAACTAGTTCTAAGACTTATCGAATGCTAGAAGGACAAAACTCTTATTCAAGAGATGGATTCATTGTCGTATTTCATTCATTCATTATAAACTATCATAAAATTAAATCAAAAGTGTTGAAAGAATAAATAACTCAAAAAGCATTCATGACTATCTTAATGCTTGAAGGCAAACCACACATTGAATTCTTATTCAAGAAATCATTCACAATATGAGTAAGGATTTAAAACTTTAAGCATATGAATTAGCTATGGAATTCATCTAACTACAACAAGATATGAATAAAACTCATATACAACAAGATATGATCTAAAACATGTATCAAAGATTACTTGAAAAAAATATAAAGAAAGAGTGTACTAGTTTGGCAAAGGGGGCCCTCCAATGCTTCACTGGTACACTTGAGTTGTCTCAGCTAAGAAAGAGATCCAAAAGAATTCACATCATCATATCATAGACATTAACAGGAACAAAACATAGAACTGATCTCAAGAGTGCAAATTCCAAAGTTTCTTCATTCACATCAAGGTTGTCTTACTAGTCTATGCTTAAGAGTATTTATACAAGAATTTTAAAACTAAAAATGCTAATAAATCTCCTAAATATCATGATCAGATCGATAATATCCTAGGAAGGTATAATTCCTCCTTTATATCCATAATATATGGCCAAATCCCATGAAAATCCAAAACTGTCCATGATTTAAGGCTAAAACAGGGTATTTTCTGCTGAAGTGGCCCTGTTTGACCAGCGTTGACTGGACATATGGAAGGCTCAAATATCGAAGATGATAGCTCATTATCCATCCTTGTACATCAGGAAACATTACCCAAGTCTTAAATTTCACCCATGTGTCCTGCAAGTATACAAAACTAGGAGCAATTACGAGATTTAGTCAAATCCTCTAATTTCTGATAAATTTTCAATTTTAATGCCAAAATTTAGAAAACTCAATTCTTAAGCCAAAGAATGATAAATATACCTTGCATAAGCTATTTTATGGAAAATATGGAATGAAATGAAAGAAAAATGGATGGATATAGAGGCAAAAGTGTGGTTTATAGAGAAAAAGTGAAGCATAAAAATGTACTCAACACTCACTGAAGGTATTGTTTTAGGACATCACATTTCCCATTCTAGCATGAGAGTTGATCAGGAAAAAATCTATATCATCACACAAATCAGAATACCTTCCTCACAAAAGTAAGTCCGCAGATTTTTAGGACATGCTGGCTACTATAGAAGATTCATTCTCAATTTCACAAGCCTAGCTACCCCTTTATTTAAATTATTATCCAGAGAAGCTGAATTTAAGTGGGGTGATGAATGCCAAATATCTTTTGAAATTATAAAACAGAAATTGTCAACTACCCCTATATTTAGAGGACCAAATTGGTCCCTCCGTTTTCATATCCGTACCAATGCCTTAGACACAACCCTTGGGGAAGTGTTGGCAGGAATAATATAATCTCTATTTTTACAAGCTGCCTACACAGGGTCTTTAAATTCTCGTTACTCGTCACGACCTTTCTCACTAAACAACACTTGTCACTTGCTGCTTTCAACATACCTTCTTTTCGATTTTTGTTTTCATGACTATAAGCATGAAAAATCACAGCTGGAATTCACACTTGATTTTGATTTTTGATCAAAGGATAACTGTTCATATGGTCTATTGTCGAATTGTTGTCTTTCGCTATGAACTTGATGATTTTCCTAGTTTATAACTCTTTGGTCCTAGAATCTAGTCATTCCTTGGTTACATAAGTATAAAACCTCCACTCTTTTAGTGTTCGATTAATATCAATGGGGTTTTGATTCATAAAAATTTTTAATGGTTCGATGTCTATTTGATACATTATATATTTGTGATCAAGTCGTGGATATGCATACTATTGTTTTTAAATTCTCTGATCCTTATGCGTACTAATGTGCCAAGGTGTTATTTTAAGTACAGCGTGATATTATTAATTTGCATGGCCTCGATCTACATGACCTTTTTCACAAACATGGTAGTTAACACTCTTGCCTACCATTTCGAGCTGTCTTTGCATTGCATTGAGGAAACTCGGGGCTATGGCTCTATGTTTTCTCTATCAAACCCTACCTCTGATTCTCGTGTTGATTAATTTCTGTTAGCCATGGCTCCTATGGTGAGGATTGATCCCAACGACATCCAGACCTTGTTATCATTTGACAATTCCAAAGATGACTTAGAAAGGAATGACTGGCGTGTGTTTATTGAAAAGTTTGAGGGTTTTAATCTAAGAGTTGCTCAAGAATTCTCGTTGACATTCGACGGTTGCAGAGAAAAAATAGGAGATGTCCATCTTGAGTTAAATGAAGATTTTATAAGCCAAGCTACCAGTCTACTAGCTATGGGGAAAAATGGTTCAAAAACTCAAAGGTTGAAGAGGTTCCCTGGTCATTGTTGTTCACCTCAAGGAGAATTGCCAGCTGCGACCGAGGTATGCCTGTCTCAGCCTTAAAACCTAGATGGCATGATTTGTTAGCTATTGTGAAACAATTTGTTACTTATGAGGGGAGATATGGGTTGGTTTTCTTGTATCACTTGCGATTTCTTATGAGTTTTATCGATTTCCCCTTGAACATGCCCTATTTCCTCCTTCAAAGTTTATACAAGATGGAAAAGCGGTTTAATAGGTGGAAGTTTGATTCTAGTTTGTTCCACCATTGTTTAATCAAGATTATTATTATACATCAGTTGAAATTAAACAATGATTGTTGGGATGCTTTTCTGTTACGAAATGGTTTTGGTAGTAGTGAATTGGGACAGGTTGACAAGCCTATCGTCATAGAAACCCTCGTGAAACCTACCATATCTCCTCCTTCACTCTTTCCCTATGATCCTATTTCTAATTTGGAACCCTCGACCTATCCTGATTCTACCCAACCCGGCACTCTACCAGATTCATATCCTAAGGGTTGTGTTAAGACTGTTAAAAAATCAACAAGGAAAAAGTGTAAAGGCAACGTCGATGTCAATTATAAGAGTGAAAGGGTTGCTCGTTGGGTTTCACAATGTGCTTGAATTAAACCCAAACCCTGTGCAGACCAAAATGCAATTGTGGTAAGTGAGGATTCTGATTTGGAAATTCAAAGATCCTTGGCCGAACAATATCCATATTCATATGGACTTTTCTCTGACAGACCCTACGATTATGTTACTAACCTTCCACCATGTCTAAAGGAAAATCATGATTTCCCTGGAATCAAACACAATAATGAACCTATAGGTCCAATGGAATATTCCCCACCTGTTAATACTATCAGTGTCGATACACAGTCTATAGATCCACACTGTAATGAATGTCGATCCTAGATCGATGGGTATTACAAAGATGTTCCTTTACTTCAGTCTCAGCTTATATCCTTGGAAGACCAGGTGAATTCGCTAATGAAGGAGAATAGAAGACTCCAATCCGTAGCTCAAACCAAAGACAAACGCCAAAAAACTACAGGCTTTGTTGTTTTTAAGAACATGGAAGCAACGATTGCAATAGTAAATTCAAAGATTGCTTGATTAGTTCTAATCCCTTAATTTGAGGTATAATTTTTTTTAAATAAGTTTAGTATGATTATGTCTTTTTCAAATTAGGATACACGATTTGTTTGCATAGATTACCTTTAGTTTGTTTTTATTGATTCAATAAAATATGATTCTAGTTATAATTTTAACTAGCTACAAAATCGTGAGATTCTGTAGCTAGTTAGAAAAATTTGAATTACTTATTTTGATAACTGAAAATACATCTAAAATATTTTATTCTTATTTGTTTTCAGAAACCTATGATTTCTAAGGATATTTGAAGCACTGTTGGCATCTCTCAACATACTATCTTTATGTTTTTAAATAGAATAGGTTGTTAGTTTTTGGTATCAAGTAGAATCTGGGAGGTTGTATCCCCCACATTTTTTGGAACAAATTGGATGTTATCAATAGGATACGTTTTGTTCCTATAACCTATATAAGTATGTTGTTTTGTAAACTTGAGATCATCTATGCCTGGGGGAAAAAACTATGGATTTATGATTTACAGACTTTGAATGGAATATAATATTTTCACAGCTTTAGCTTCTCTATATCGTGTTTTCATTCAAGTTATGATTATTTCGATTTGTAGTTAGATCGTGATTTCTTTAGCTATCGTGTTTTATTGCAGATTGATATGATAAAATTTATATGATATCCATATTTTATGTCCAATAATTAACATGCAGTAATTATTTTGTTCAAACTTGAGATTTAGAGATTTATCTTCATCATTCGTTGAGCATTTATACACATGTTTCACAACAGGATTTATCTCAATGTGGCCACTTGTGAAATTATAAAATTGTTGTTACTATATATCCTTTCTGTTATATCATTGGGATTCAATCACTACTACTTCACATTTACGAGAAGCATTTGTAGGACTTGTTGTGGGTTTGCCTCATCTAACAACAATATTGGATGCTATACACAGGATGAATATTAAATCTGATTAATGGTTAGTTTGTGAGTTTTATTTCATTAGTTTAATACAGAAATTTCCTGCAGTCTAAACATATTCTACTATTTATTATCTCTATTTTCAATTAGACGGTTTGATTTTTCATTTCTTGTTTATAAACATTATAAAAATATATATATATATCAAAAATATTGAATGATAGCTTTGTTGTTTTTTAGTAAATCAATCCATATTCGATTTTCATGGATTTAGATTAAAATTTGGATTCTGTAAATGTTATACATATATTAGAAATAAAGGCATTTTTATAGTTTATACATACAATAAGTATATTTGTGTTATAAACATTATTTAGTAAACTGTAGATATATATTAGATCTGTATATAATTTTCAGCGAGTTAAGTTATCTTATTTTCTTTAGTTTTGTTTTTCTCTTTTTTTGGACTTAGATCAGCTAACGGAGCCGCTAAACCCGTCGGAGTGGATCAATCCAAACAGCTTGCGTCAATTAGAAAACCCTAGACTAGATTCACTCCTCTAGTTGACGAGTGGTCAATTTCACCCATCAACAAATGGCGCTAGAAGGAGGGCCTGAAAATTATTAATGGCACGAGGTGGTCATAAGACTCGTCCACCACCTACCCGCTCACCTATGGTGACTAGAAGTCATTCAAATGACAACATTATCCCTCGAACAACAACGACATCAAACGACGATCTACCGATCACAGTTGAACCAGTAACTCCAAATCCTATGGGTGGTGACATACAAGAGATTGTTCGCCAATATCTCATAAGAATGCACAGTGCCTTCGCCCATTTAAGACAACCAAACTGACCTTTGGACTAACCATTAGATTTCTCTGATATCAGAGAAAAACTTGGAGGCACTAACCTTACTTTGAACCCTACATATCCAATCCTCACTCTTGCAGCAGGAGGATCTGGTATACCACCATCACCACCTCTTTCATCTCCTTCGACTTCTGGAGAAGAATCCTTTGACGAAGGCATTTCCTCATCCTAGCCTTCGACACCACCCACACCTATGGACAACCAGAATAATCACGCCAGACCCTGGATTGACCAAGATGTAGTATCCATACCTGGGCCTCAACATCCCTTACCCAAACACTCGATGAAATGGCTCCCTAAATTTGACCCAGACTCCAAACAGATTACCGAAGATCACATCAAAAATTTTATGTTAGCCATTAGATTCTGTAGTGTTGAGCATGAAGACATAGTCTGTAGATTTTTTCCCTACACCTTTGAGGGAAATTCCTCTACCTGGTACTTTTCCCAATAGCCCCACACCATCGTGTCATGGGAGAAGTTTGAATCTTGTTTTCTTGAGAAGTTCGGATATGACAAGTCTCCCGAAGTTCTAGTCATGGAGCTTTCTAGTTTAAGAATGAATCCCAAAGAAAAGATCAAAGACTTTAATCAAAGGTTCTTGACACTAAAGAACCGAATCCCTACAGATTCAATGCCTGTCGAGAATCTAATTATAGCATATTATACAAAAGCCTTACATCAAAGCATAGCCATTTGGGTAAAGAGATCCAAGAAATCCATGTTGTTATAAGCCTTCGAAGAGGCCAGTCAGATCGAGAAAGAAATCCTCAGCTTAAAAGACACTACTAGTAATGAGACAGAGACTAGTTCATCTTCTAAAAAGAAAATCAAAATCCTCCCTAGGCCTTCCCAAAACAAAGCTCAACCTAAAATTTCAGATTTAGAAAACTTACAGAAAGTCGTTCAAAAACTGTCCAATCAAGTTATATATTTGAAAAGGACGACTGAAGAAGATTTTTCGAGAAAAGGACCTTACAAACCCCCTTTTAGGAAGCCTTTTCCCACCAACCGACCTAATTCAAATACTGAAGGCCTAAATCCAGAAAGCCTGCAATTCACTATTCAAACGATTCTAGAAGCATAGGATAACTTGATGCCTCCTGAGATCCCTGAAGAAGTAGCTGAACAAGAGACAGTAGAAGAATATGAATCCTCTCCGAATAGTTTTGGACATTTTTCGGATAGTATTTTTCAAGGTAATTTCAAAACAGTGCATCCTTACAATACTAGGAGTAAGACAACAAACAAGCCTTCTTCTGAAATCACTACAACTTTGCCTCCAAAACAATCTAAATCAGCTGAGACTAAATAGAATTCAGTAAACCCAAGCTTAGATTATGATTTGGTTGAAGATCTAAAAAATCTTAGGGATAATATTTCTATTTATGAATTATTAAAATTCCCTTTTCTTCTGCAAAAAATGCTACAAAATATTGCAGAGAATAGCAAAAATGGCAATCCAAGCTGTAACAAAGGTGTTCAGAACACCCCCAAAGTTCCTCAGAAGGCCTCCGCCAAAAATACCTTTGATCCTCACGAGAAAAGAGACCTTCCTGTAAATAATGTAACAAATGTAGATAAATCATTTTTAGAGGCCGTGAGTAAAAAGCAACAAGCTTCCACTATTAGTACTTGCATAAATGTCCCTTCTTTTTTGTTAACTTTTGAAATTTTCAATAGGAATGTGCATAACTGCATGGTAGATTTAGGAGCATCATCTAATGTAATTCCTTGGTTTGTTTGTCAAAATATTAATGCTGAAGTTCAACCATCCACCTTGAATATTATCCATCTTGATCAAACTAGTGTTAAAGTTATAGGCGAATTGAGAAATGTGCTTATAAGATTGTCATATAACCCTAAAGTTCATCAAGTGATTGATATTATTGTTGTAGATATCCTAGAATTTTATGGTTTTTTTTAAGCAAAGACTGGTCAGAACAACTACACAACTATTTTGCGACGGATTGGTCTCACTTGTGGCTACCCGAGAATGGAAAGCCCAACAGAATCAAGGTAAGTCATGAATGTTATCTAAAGTTCACGGTGACTGATTTAAATGATCCCAATGAACCATTCACTCCTTCTGTCGATTCGACCGAAATACAAGGGATGGATACCTTTTTCTGTAATTTCATGGTCAAAACTTATACTATCACTAACCGGGAACAACAGTCGGAAATTTTGACATATACGCAGCCAACAGCTTTTGCCCAGTGGTCACATGCAACCGACAACAATCAAATATGGTCTCTTTACTTTGATGGGTCAAAATCCAAGGAAGGAGTTGGTGTAAGCTGTGTGATCATCGATCCAATAGGTAACAAGACCCTGATTTCTTGCAGGTTAAAATTTGAATGTACAAACAACACAGCAGAATATGAGGCACTATTGCAAGGCCTAAGAAAAGAATTAGATATGAACGTTCAAAATTTAACTGTCTTTGGTGATTCAAAATCATAGTTAGACAAGTACAAAATTCTATCCACTATTTATCTCCGCACCTTAAAAGCTACCAAACTGAGGTATGGAATTTGATGAATATGTTTGCCACATTTAACATAAATTCTATTCCTAGATTGAATAATTCGGAAGCTGATTTGTTAGTTAACGTAGCTTCAAAACTTTTCCCTGCAGAAGGCTTATCTCCGAATGCATTCTCCATTGAACTATTGTTCAGACGGTCTGTCTGAGACAACATCACAAATTGGAGAGTCTTCGATGACAATCAATAGATTATAAGTTTTCTGCATATGGAAGAAACTTTCCAGGGTGAAGTGATTGAAAAAGGTACCCATGACGAAAATATTCGAGACTTTACGGTAATACCAGATCCAAGATCTCCAGAATCTTCATCAGACATGGTAAATTCTATCCCAAAATCTGTAGTTAGATTAGAAAAATTTTATGATCTTCACGACAAGTTCTGAAAATCAGTGAACTGTAAAATGAATAGTTCCTCTTTGACGCATGAAAAAGTAAATTTGGGAACTAAAGACAACTCACAGTGCATTAATTTAGGGGTGAGGTGTTCTGAGCAAGAAAAAACAATGTTTATTAAATTGTTTAAGCAATTCAAAGATGTTTTTTCTTGGACGTACGACGACCTAAAAACCTTTGATCCTAACATCATACAACATGTTATTCCTATGAAACCCCAAACCCAACCTTTTCAACAAAATTTAAGGAAAATGCACCCAAAACTCGAACCAATTGTCAAGAAGGAATTAAACAAAAACTTGAATGCTAAGATAATCTTCCCAGTTAGGCACACACAATGGGTCTCTAATCTTGTCTATGTCCTAAAGAAGAGTGGTGAAATCTGACTATGTGTCGATTTCCAAAATCTTAATCGAGCATCTGATAAAGACAACTACCCTATCCCTCCCATGGAACAGATCCTTCAACAGGTATCTAGTTCTGAAAGATTATCCTTGTTGGATGGTTTTTATGGGTATAACCAAGTCCTAATGTCCCCTCCAAACCAACTCAAAACCACCTGCTGCACTCTGTGGGGCACCTACGCTTATAAGAAGATGCCCTTTGGACTCATAAATGTCGGTGCCACTTTCCAGAGAGTGATGGGCATCGCTTTCCGAGGCTTAATCAATCAATTTGTCCTAGTTTACCTGGATGACATCAATGTCTTTTGAAAAACAAAGAAGATCATATATCTCATTTAAGATCTATTCTATAGCGATATCGTAAGTACAACATTTTTTTGAATCCTAAAAAATCTATCTTCGCAGTAGAACAAGGCAAAATCCTAGGATTTATTGTATCGAGTGAAGGGATGATTATCGACCCTGAAATAACTCAAGTCATTTCGAAACTTCCCCCTCCCTCGTCCAAAAAGTGTATGCAATCTTTCTTAGGTCAGATAAACTTTGATAGGAGATTCGTCCCCAGCTTTTCAAAAATGGTGAGACTGTTGTAGGAAAATCTGCCTGCAGACAAGTAGATCGACCTCTAAGGCTTGACCTTAACCTTAGACAGAAAAATGCTTATCATGGACAATGACTTCCTTTCAAATCTATCTAAGCCTAATTCATGAGAAGGGAGGATGATAGAATTACCTTTTAACCGACGTTTGTCCCTGCATGCTCCGAGTTGCGCTCCAATCCTTTTGCTCCTCGCTGAGGTCTGTGGACAAAACGAGATACAACCTCTTCCTACTCTATTGACATTAGCTTGAAAACAGATCTATCATTAAATGAAAAGTTCATGTAACATCAGACACAAACTATAAAGAAACAGGCCAAGCTTTTCATATTAATGAGAATAACGACAGCAATGCTTACAATCGTAGATGCGAATGCGACAGCTTCGTCAAATCCTCTTCGTCTAACCCTTGCCTGAAAGATCCACAACTTGGATGACAGTAGCTTCAATGATTACTCTCCTTTGGCTAACTGTGTGTCTCCTCCAAGATCATAAGTTCCATATGTTCAGTTCTTCCCCCAATTATCAGCTCTAGCACCACTTATGAGATCATAAGTTTGGTATAATTCTCCCTTTTGCAGTCCTCACTTATGAGATCATAAGTTTGACATTCTCTATTTTGCAGCCTATACCACTCATGAGATCATAAGTTGGTATGATTCTCTCTTTCTCCATCCCTCACTTATGAGATCATAAGTTTGACATTCTCTATTTTACAGCTCATACCACTCATGAGATCATAAGTTTGGTATGATTCTCTCTTTTCCATTCTCTTTTCACCATTAGAAAGCTTGCTTATATAGCCTTGGAGAGGATTTAACCTCTTGAGATATCCTTGGGGAAGTTGAGGATTTGCCTCCTTCAGTTGAGGATCTGCCCTAAGATCATGGCTGGACTAGGGATTCGAGCTCAACTGCCTTCCAAGAATCAAAAGATGCTTCCCCCATTCATCTCAACAGCTTAACAACCGCCCAGAATAGGTAGCGCTCCCTTAAAAGGGCCATCAGAGCGTTGTAGAGATCCCTAGTAATCTTTAGGGGGCGCCAACGCCCTCAAAATCTATAGCGCTCCCTCAAAAGGGCCAGGGAGCGTTATAACGCTCCCTGACAGTGTATGGGAAGCGTCGGTGCTCCGAGATAGTGTAAAGGGGAGCGCTCCTCTCCAAAAACTCAGTTTTTGAGGTGCTTTCAGGTGGCAAAAGGTTTGCAAGCCTGCTGGCTCATTTCTCCTCTTCCAAATCAGATGTTTGAGGTGTTTCAAGTGTCCTTCTCATGTTGTCATAGGCACGACATAGGCATCATGGAAACATGCTTTGTTTGGTGTTTTTACGACACTTGTGAGAAACATATGACACTTGCGACCTTGTGAGAAAAATGCGACAATTGCAACCTTTGTAATGACGACACTTGTGACACTATCAAAGAGAGTAATTTTGATATGTAACAGATTGCCCCCCAAAGTATGAAGTTAGAAGATAGGAACTGATGACTAAAATACTTTGTAGACTCTCAAGCAAGGGTATAGACTCGGAGAACCTGACAAAAGATGCACACAAACATCCAACAAATATCATGACATATTTCAAAACCCAAGGCAGGCATACCTATGCTTGGGTGATCAATACTTGCAAGATATGGTCGCCATAAAATACACTGCGGATCCATAATTGTATTGATAAAAAGGTATAGCCACCGAAGATACAATGTGGATCTATACTCTAATGACATGAACTGATCGTAGCCACGAAGAATACACAGTGGATCTACAAGATGACAAGACATAGCCATGACCAATACAAAGTGGATCTATGTAACAGTGTATGTGTTCCTTGTCCAATAGAAATTCCTTCGCAGCCTGGGAAAAGCATATATCAAAGTGATTTCTCAAACCAGGGTCTTCTTACCAATCCCAATATGGTACGAATCTGACCATGTGAATAGATGTCCTGATGTCGAACATGGCAGAAACCACTTGATTACCGGTCAATGGTGTGAACCGTTAACAAGTGCGAGGGATATCACCATTAATGTCAATGATTCCCAAGGTACCCTAGTACATTCCAGTGAATGTGAATAGATGAGCTGAGGTCAAACATCCGTGGAATGATTCGATCAGGGGTCAATGATGTAAACCCACTGTTGAATGTGAGGAGGCCTGCCATTGAGGCATGCAGGTCCCAAAGTACGAACTGGTTTCTAAGCCTAATTCTCGGATAATGTGTTGGAGTCGACAGGAATAGACTCGTCGAGGGAGTGCCTTGATGTATCCCCCATCAACGACACGAAACAGACATGGAGATGTAATTGGCAGATCAAAAGAACATGGACTGACACATATTTTGAGACAAGATATTTGGGATGGTTGACTCTTGAGGCAGATACTTCCCTTGAACACTGAGGCACAACAGCAAAACATGGCATGGACCAAAACTGTGAAATGGATACTTAGACTTGCGTCAGGTGACCCAAGGAAGTGAAAGGAAACTCAAAGGATTGGCTCAGTGCAGAGGTTCAACGAATTATGATATGTGCAAAGTGACAAAGTGTCATGTTCAAGGGAGACTCTAAGAATTGCTAGATGGTGTTCTCAAGAGACTGCTTGGCTTGCTCCTTTCAATTTTTTCCCCCATCCAGATAGATGAGTACCTCTTTTTAATTTAAAGATCTCGAGGAGGATAACACATGCTCGATATAACTCACCTTCGGTAAGTTCCTCTTCCTTTGTTTAATGAACCGGAAGAAGTAAGGGTTCGTTCCCATATGGGCCTGTCAATGTGTGCTTTAACGAGTCCAAAGACAGAAAA
>JZKD02S2150922.1:73453-84704 GCA_000966675.3 Picea glauca
AGGATTTATCTCAATGTGGCCACTTGTGAAATTATAAAATTGTTGTTACTATATATCCTTTATGTTATATCATTGGGATTCAATCACTACTGCTTCACGTTTACGAGAAGCATTTGTAGGACCTGTTGCGGGTGTGCCTCATCAAACAACAAGATTGGATGCTATACACGGGACAGATATCAGATCCGATTACAGGTTAGTTTGTGATTTTTATTTCATTAGTTTAATACAAAAAATTTCCTGTAGTCTAAACATATTCTACTATTTATTATATCTGTTTTCAATTAGACAGTTTGATTTTTCATTTCTTGTTTATAAACATTATATAAAAAAAAATATAAATCAGAAAGATTGAATGATAGCTTTGTTGTTGTTTAATAAATCAATCCATATTTGATTTTCGCAGATTTAGATTAAAATTTGCATTCTGTAAAAGTTATACATATATTAGAAATAAATCCATTTGTATATATTATACATACAATAAGTATATTTATGTTATAAACATTATTTAGTAAACTGTAGATATATATTAGATCTGTATATAATTTTCAGCGAGTTAAGTTATCTTCTTTTCTTTAGTTTTGTTTTTCGCTTTCTTAGGACTTAGATTGGCTAACGGAGCCGCTAAACCCATCTTAGTGGATAAATCCAAACGGCTTGGGTTAATTAGACAACCCTAGACCAGATTCACTCCTCTAGTTGACGAGCGGTCAATTTTGCCCGTCAGCAGGCAGTCCTTGAACAAAGAGAAAACCAAGTGCCCTATGCTATTTACTTTGTCAGTAAAAATCTGTCTCCAGCTGAAGTTAATTATACGATCACAGAAAAAGAATTGCTAGTTGTAGTCCATGCTATCAATAAATTTAGACACTATATTACAGGATATCAAGCTTTTGTACACACTCATTCAGCCATTCGATTCTTAATGAACAAACCTGTAACAAATCCTAGAGTTACACGATGGCTCTTATTATTACAAGAGTTTAATATCAACATTATTGATAGAGCTGGTAAAGATAATCTTGTGGCTGATTTCTTATCTAGAATGATTCATCTGGGAGATAATGCACCAGTAGAAGATACCTTTCCTGATGAAAATTTATTTGCTATTTCTACATTCACTTCGTGGTATGCAGATGTTGCTAACTATCTTGTGACGAGGAATATGCCTCAGAAATTGTCTCCTAGAGAAAAACAGAAACTAATTCAACTAAGTGCAAATTACATGTGTCACGATGATTGCCTCTACAAAACAGGACCATATTTGATGATCACGAGATGTGTAAGGGAAGATGAAATTCATGATATTTTACAAGCCTACCATGATGGCCCTTGTGGAGGAAACTTCACAGATAAAAGGACTTCTTACAAAGTTCTACAATCAGGTTACTACTGGCCCCATATTTTTAGAGATGCCAAAACCTATGTATCCAATTGTGATGAATGTCAATGAATGGGTAAGCCTATTGCACGAGATCAAATGCCACTTCAAGCCCAAGTAGTCATTGAACCATTTGAGAAATGGGCATTAGATTTTGTAGGGCCCATTAACCCTACATCTAAAAAGAAAAGGTATATACTTGTATGCACTGACTATGTGACTAAATGGGTTGAAGCAAAGAATTTATCGGCTGCAAGTGAACAATCAGTAGTAGATTTCCTTTTTAATGATATCTTTACTAGATTTGGTGTATTGTGAGAAATTGTGACTGATCAGGGAACTCAATTTACCTATTATCTAGCCAAAGCTATTACAGAACAATACCAAATCAAACACATGAAATATACACCCTATCATCCATAAGAAAATGGACAAGTAGAATCCACCAACAAAGTTATTGAGTCCATTCTTACCAAAATAGTACAACTGCACCATAAGGATTGGGTTGACAGATTATTAGAAGCCTTAAGGGCTTATAGAATCACCTGGAGGAATACAATAGGACATACACCCTATGAGTTAGTGTATGGGAAGCAGGTGCTTCTCTCTATAGAATTTCAGATCAAAACCTTCAGGATTGCAGTACAAGTTGGAGTGAACTTGGATGAAGCCCAATAGCAAAGACTCTTGCAGCTTAATGAGTTGGATGAAACCAGGTAGGAATCACTTCAAAGGACTACCCTCATTCAAGAATAGAGAACAAAATGGCATGACAAGTATCTCAAAAAGAAAAAATTTCAACAAGGAGATTGGGCCCTATTGTATGACAACAGATTCAAGAACTTTAAAGGAAAGTTAACCACCCATTGGATGGGACCTTACGAAATTAACACTATCTACAATAATGGTTTAATCAGGATAAAGACAATTGATGAATAACAGACACCACTAATTGTGAATGGTCATCGGTTGTGAGTTTACAACAAACCTCTGTCAAAAGAAGAATTCCTGACTCGTATCATAATTCAAACATGCAGATGATCAGTAAGGAAGGAGATCCTTCTACTGACCCACATTGATTGATTGGTTTATTTGAAAATTTTTGTACATAGGTGTGGATCGAATTTTGTTAATAAGATGAAGGTAACAAAACACTCTTACCTCCTTTTGTTTTACTTTCGCAAATTTTCTTTTCTTTTGTAAGAAATTTTTTATAATTTATTTGATCCTTCATGAACTTGCCAAACATCAGTTGTAGGCATCAACAATATTTTGTTTTGTTTCGGTACCAGAAATTCTATTCTAGTCCAGTACCAGTCCGGTACCAGTCCCGTACCTGAGTCTGTCCTTCTACAGTGCTATCAAGACATATTACCTAATTGACAAAGCATATTTCAAAATCTTATGTCCATTAATCTGAAGTATGAATCCATGCAACAACCACTTAAGATGGAACCACAAAGCTAAATGCAGTACCAAATGGCAGCCCTCCTATCGACAACTAAAGGGAAGTATTTTAATTTCTTTTGGTTATGTTGCTGACAAGTATTTTAATTTCTTTTGGTTCTATTGCTCAGAAAAACTTTAATTTCTTTTGGTTCTGTTGCTTAAAAAGAGGAACACAATTTTTACCTATGACTTCTCAAAGAACCATAATCCGCTTCAAAGACTAGAAGTTGCCTTTACCCAGTATTTCAGCATGATTTAAAATATATATATATACATTAGCCTATAAACAACTATCTCACCCTAATCTGACTTCAATAGTATTCATTGGATTATCTTATTAAAGAGAAACATATGAGTATATGAACACTCTCTACCATGGGCACACTACGAAATTTTTTATGGCAGAGGATGTACCAGTACCCTAAGGAAACTTTAGGTCATTCTCTTATGGACAACTTCAGACAAAATTATAAATCTGGATCACTCTAAAGAAATAATGTGCATAAAAAATTATTTTTCCTTCAGACAAATCTTTAACAGACATACAAAAGAAGAGTATATGCCTTCCAACCCAATACCATCCCACCCTGTAAAAAGGTTTTTATACAAGCCTCCCCTATCACCATGCAAAGAACTCTTTAATACAAACCAAAATAGGTGACTATGGACAAGAAGTATCTGATGGAAAAATAGTTTAAGAGACTAACCCGTCGGTATACTGAATAGGTCTGCTGCCAGCGGGTACCGGTCTACGGTATGACTAGGCAAACCCATCAGGGTACTGAACAGGCCTGTTCGCAATGGGGCATTTTGCCTGGGGAAGGCACCTCTCACTAATTATCACAACTACCACATCGGAGTACTAAAGGGTTCTGGTTGAAAAAGGTCTCATCTATACTTGTTGGATTGAAAAATCCACTTTTTTCCATCTAAAACAAACAGAGTAAAAGTCATTATTGGCTTTCATGAGATACCAAAATCCAGATGAATCAACAACATAATTTCTCCAAGCAAATGTCCATTTCATAATCACCCTCAGTCAACTTACTAGTATGCATCTAAATCCTACACTAACTAAGAAGGAAACTTCTTAAGAGTGGAGCCCTAACTAGCGAGTCTAATCTACTTATATTGTGAAATTTATCTTCAAACCAATGATAGTAAATCTTTGAAGCAAGTTAGGTGGAATCTGTTCTTTTGGCATATATATATATATATATATATTCCCTTGTTTCACTGTTGAATGCTACTTCTATCAATAATCCATTCAAAGAAGGGAAATTTCATTTTGGCATGATATGAAAATATATATATTCCCATGTTTCATTGTTGAATGCTACTTCTGTCAATAATCCATTCAAAGAAGAGAAATTTCACTTCTAGCATGAGATCATATGATAAGTGATAAGCTGTACTTCTAAAATTTGATTGATTTCTTTTACTCTTGTCATCTTTTCTCCATTATAATGTTGAATCTTCTTGCCTATAGATATACAACATCTTTGGCATGGGGGAAGGTCAAAGAGTCCCTTTAGAACTCTTTTCCAGACTTACATGATCACCCTGCAGAACCAAATACAAAAGAAGATAAGCACATCAGAAGTACAGGACATTCCCGTACTAAGTTTTCAAGAAGCTTCAGTCTAAAAGGATGAATTTTGACAATTTAGAAGTAGTCACACATGCTATGGGTATAAATCATACAAAGGTGAAAGAAAAGGTAACATGGTATTTATTTTCGTATGCTCATAAAACTACAATAAATATGAAAAACTATACTAGATCTTACGACCTTAGTATTAAACCCATGCGCCTATCCCTCATACCCATATGCCTAAACCTAATTAATCCTCTCATAGCTCTTGAACATGGTTAAAGGCACAAATCATATCAAAATATGAAACATGCATATCAATGATAAGCAACGAATATATTTCGTCTAGCAAATTCACAAACCTATCTTATACCATGAACCATGATCCAACATTACTTTCACCACCTGAACATCCAATCACCTATCCCAAAATGATGTCTTGAACACCTGACATATTATCCTCATCATTACAGTAACGGGTAGAAATTAAATGGCTTATCTGGTGGTGACGCCATCTCGATAAGCCTCATTTGGTCATAATTTTTCCGTGTAGTACCCTCAATTAAACTTACCATTCACAACACCATCACCATACTTCCCCCTATCGTGAACTTGTCTCTAGTCCCGAGCCTACTCCTTTCTGGTACCAAACCCTTCATCAATTAACTAAACCCTTGTGCCATAGCCAAATCCTTTTCTCAACTTATAACTATGGTTGTTACTAGACATGAACCGATTTTCCAAATTTATAGGGAAACCAAGGAGTACCAATTATGTCAAGAAAAATATGCTAGATTGGGGTGGATACCGTTTCTGGAAAAATTTATAGGCTGGCACGAAAAGATTTCTCAAGAATTTATACAGAGCTATGATGGAGAGACTACACAAATAAGCAATCTACAACTGATAATTAATGAATCGACCCTAAGGGAGGTCACGAGACTACCAACCAGCGGAGATAAATACTTCAAAGGTGTAGGAATTAACAAATAAATGTGCCAACAATTCTTGAAGGCCGATCATCAACACCCTGATTGGAAGAAAAGGATCCCTAGGAACTACATCAAAGAAGAATACCATCCAATGATTACCAATCTTCAACGAACTGTCACCTATGAAGGAAGGTATGTCATGACCTTCATCTATCCTCTTAGGCTCCTATTGCATTTTGAAGGAGGCCCTGAAATCAATTTTCTATATTTTCTATGGATGAGTTTGAATAAAATGGTAAGAGGTGTTAAATCCATCTCCAAAGTAGAGAAGACTAGCATTTACCATCAAGGTCTCATTAAAATGATAGTTTTACATTAGATTAGGAAACAAAGGATTAGTTGGAAAACCCTTATCACACAACACCTTCCCATAGAAAAAAAATATGTGGAAGAAACCCAACATGCTCCAAAGAAAAGTAGGGAACACCAAAAGAAAAAGAACAAGAAGGATAAGACAACTCCACCATCATCTAGGGCAGTGAGCCAACATGAAAAAGAAGGGTCCTCTTCCATAGTCAATAAGACCTCTAAAATCTCTGAATCAAAAGGTAAAAACAAATTAGTTGAGGAGACTTCAATGGTGGAAATTGAGAAAGAAGGCCATCAGACAAAAATGATGAAGAAAGGGAAGCATAGCTCAGAAACTAAAAGTAGATAGTTTGTGGCACAACCCCCTGTCACCATTTCACAATTAGAGAAGAATAAAAGGAAGCCTATGAGCATCCCTGATCTGGTACCTCCTTGTAAAAGAAATACGAGGAGCATGGAAAGGAAGGGAAAAACAATAGTCAGACCTCATACACCAAAAGATCCAATCGACCTTACTTCCCTTTCTGAGGAATTACCAATCCAAGATGACATCCCTAGTTTGATTGAGGAGAAAGACACTATTACTTTATGTGGGATGAGGGAAGAAGTTGAGGAATGGGAGTGTATTCAGCCAGTAATGATGGAGTCAACAAAGACCTTGACAAAAGAACAAATGAGGAAAAGAATTGGGGAATTGCAAAAACAAATCAGGAACTCCAACAGGAAGTGAAGGAATATCAACTCTTGGACATATATATCAAAAAAGAAAATGAGCAATTGAAATAAACCAGCCAACAAATTCAAGATGACCATGAACAAACTTCTAACAATCTCAAAAAGGTATTATGACTCCTACAATACGTTAGGGTCATCAAAAGGGAGCTGAGAGAAGAGGCTTTAGCCATCAATATCATTGATCCACCAAAGTAAAGAACACAGTCTCAAGTTTTGCAAAATTTTGGGTTTTGTTTTCAGTTGCATGAGGACTTGCAATGATTTTGGCATGGGGGAATGTTGAGACCCAAAATTGACATCCCCATTACCCTATTATACTCTTGACCTATACCTTTTTGGCCTACCTAAAGCTTGAATGAATGACAAGAATGCTACCAATTGCCAGTAATAAGGTCATAAGGTAAAGTATGGTTAATTCATGCATTTTGTGGTTTATTGAGTTTAGGAATTAAATATTTCATGTACTAGTGCTTGATTTGTCATATGTGAATCTTTGACCTCTAGATCGCTATAATTCTTGTACCAGCTCAGCCATCTGGTACCCACATGTCAAGACTGTTGTTGTCTAAATCTGGTACCAACGACCACACTCTGTTATGATCCGGTACCAATGACCACACTCTGTTATGATCCAGTACCGATGGCCACGCTCTGTCATAATCCGGTACCACCTTTTGCTCCTTGTCGTGATCCAGTACCATTTTCCTTCTACAATCCTGTACTAATATGGAAGAGCCTAATGCACTAAGTTAAGTGCCAGATCTCGCCTAAGTCAATTAGTGGACGTCTAATTCTTTTAGCAAGGCTATGATAAGAATAGTTTGTGAATTGCCTCATCCTCATGCACTTTTTGTCATGAGGATGAAGCTAAAGATGTAACCAAATGATTGAACTTAACAACTGATTGATTTGCAAATCGCTTCACCTCCTTGTGTTTCACGATTCAGACTATTAAATAGTCGTGGCAAGGATGGTAGAGGTAGTAGGAGAATTAGCATATTGTCAATATGTGAAGCCGCATGTGATGGTACATAATATTTTATGAGTAAATATTAATAGAATGTCATTTATCTCCATTTTCTTATTATCTATGATTAAGTATGAGTTGAGTTGTTAACAAGAGTATCGATTTTATGCTTTGAAATGTGAGTGAGAGTAATGTGTGTGTCGAAAGCAAGCTTTCTGTAGACTTCAATAAATAACCTGTTGAAGCGGCAAGGGCCCACTACCCAACAAAGGTCAGCCTCTTTGTAGATTAGCATTACTATTTGTTTTCAGTAGTATAAACATTTATTTAGCTAAAGCTTTAACTCTGTTAGATGATAGTAGTATAGATTAGATTAAGATTTCCATTCTATAATTGCTTAGAGATCTTTAATTGCTCTGTTTTGTTTCTGTTCTCATGAATTTGATTTCCTGGAGTGATCATAGATGTTGGCAGCAACAATCAAAACTACTTGGATAAGAACTAGTGAAGTTCATTGTGAACCACAACAGAACCAACATATTGACGATTGAACTACCCATGCTATGCTTTACTGATTGATGTGTGATTTATTTTCAGAAGTGTGGATTGCATAGTTAGTTTTTTGGGTTAGATATTAGAGTTGATCTATCAAACTAATTCCATATCATACTTGCATGTGCCATAATGGAATAGATAGCCTCTCTGAGAAAGACAACCAAAATACATTGCAGTTTGCTATTTTGATTTGTTTCTAGCATGCATAATCTAGTTTAATTCTATACGCGTGACATTATAAATTACCTTTCTTACTAGTGTCTTGTAACTTCGTTGATTATGAATCTCGGATTGATAATTAATAAGTGCATTATACTAAACATATAAGTAGCACAACAATACCCTTTAGATAACGAACAATTTATTTGACTACTTTCCAATGACTTTCTTTAGGATCCTACATAAATAAAAAAAACACAATAACAACAAAGGAAATGTTAGGCCAAATATGAGCGAGCTAAATAACACTACCAACCAATTGTCGATAAAGAGTATCATCAACTACATGAATTTGATGGGTTTTGGTAATATCAACTCTAGAATGAAAAGGAGTAGCACAAGGCTTGCAATCATCCATATTAAAATGTTTCGGCATATCCATCCCATATTTATACTAAGAAATGTAATATCCATTACAAAGTGGTAATACTTAAAGAGCCAAAATGTAATGCAGAGTACCAAGATCTGTCATTTCAAAGGAGTTAGCAAGTTGTTTCTTCAATATAAGGATGAGATCATTATTATTGTTAGTAATGAGTAAGTCATCTACATATACAACAACAATCAAAGTGTCTCCATTGGTATGGAGTATATACAAGATATGATCAGAAACACAATGTTTGAAACCAAGTTGAAGAAACAAATTGTCAGTCTTAGCATATCAAGCTCGGGGAGCCCGCTTCAAACCATAAAGTGACTTATTGAGTCAAAAAACCAAATTTGAATCCATCACAAAATGAGGTGTCATTCCATGAAAATTTCTTCAGATAGGTATCCATGAACAAAAACACTCTTCACATCCATACAATGAATTTTCCATCCAAAAAGAGCAGTGAGGGAAAGAATCAATCAAATGAATTCATCTTTGCAATAGGGGAAAATGTTCTAGTGTATTTTATTCCTTCTTGTTGATAAAATCCCTTTGCAATGAGCCATATTTTATGTCTCTTAATAACAACTTTAGAGGTAAGTTTAGTTTTATAGACCCATCGATACTTTAAAATGTTCTTTCCTTCTAGTCAGGGAACTAAGTCTCCATTGTGTTCAACAAAGAATCAATTTATGTTTTCATATCATACTCCCATTCAAGTTGTCCTTCAACATCTGAGTATGCAACATGGTTATAACTTTCAAGTACACGATTCATCAATACAACACTATAATTTTTCTTTTGACTTTGAGTTGTCATCCGTAGGCATCTCCAACATCGAATCCAACAAATTCTATTGTCTTGGAATACTATTTCGGTAGACAAGAAATAGGTGAACTATGGTTCACTTCACTATCTCATTCATAAGTTGGAGAGGTTTCATTCGGTGCGCCATTCAAAGTGAAGGATGTTGTACTAGTCAATTCAGAGGTCAACATTCGAGTTGATATAAGAAAATTCAACTGCCTAATCCAAGAATTGAGGCATGGAACATGTGCACCAGTGTTAGAGAAAACATCAAAGGTATCATCTTGTAAAAATCCATAAGAGGCACTCAACAACTTGATGCCATAATACTTCTCATCAAACCATACATTCATCCAATAATGATTTGTCATTTGAAAGGATCAGACAATCGATAGGATTTTGACTCTTCAGAGTAGACCATAATGACCCAATCATGAATTTTAACATTCAAATTATTTCTACAATCATCAAGAATGTGAACCCAGGAAACACATCCAAACACATGAAGGTGGTTGAATGAAATCTTATTCCCATAACATCATTCAATTGGAGTCATGAAAGGAACAACTCGAGTCGATATGCAATTGAGCATATAGTTTGTGTAATACACCGCTTCAACCCATAAGTGAGGAGATTGATCTTTATCCTCCAAAAGACATCTAGCCATTTCGACTAACATCTGATTCTTGGATTTTTTTATGCCATTATACTATGGTGTGTGAGGAACTGACAACTAACATTCAATACCAAATCAAATAAAGCATTCTTCAAAAGGTTGATTAACATACTCACCACCATTTTTTGATCTCAAGTATTTGATGGGTTGACCACATTTCTTTTCAGCAAAGGCATCAAAATCCTTGAAATTCTGAAAGAAAAGGTTCTTATTCTTCAGGAAAAAAGACCCATGTGAAGCGAGAAAAATATTCAATGAAAGTCAAAACATACCTTGCACCTATCAGTGAAAGTAGATTGATGTAATAAACATCACTATGAACTAGTTCTGGTAGGTTTTGTGCTTTCCATGCTTTTCCAGAGTTGATTGGTGTGTGATGATGCTTCCCAAGAACATAGTCCTTACATACTTCTTCGGGGGGAAACACCTTCGACAAACCAACAACCATATTCTAAGTTGCCAATGTCTGCATACTTTGGAAACTCAATTTTTCAAGTCACTCATGCCAAATTCAATGCCGCTCGTCAGTGTCAACAACAAGTGTATTCGGTTAAGGTTTAGGTTGATTCATGTCATGAAACTTGTGAAAAAAAAATTTCAGGTCGAGAAGCTCACCGACGAGTCACGACAATCAATTTACCTTTCTTCAAATCATGAACATAGAACTGATATGGCCAAAATTCCACAATCTTATCTATTTTTGTTAGCTGAGAAATAGAAAAGATAATGACACTGAGATTTGGAACATGATAGACATCGATGATTGTCCCATCTCGAGAAGAAACATCAACCTGACCAACAACATCCAAAGAAAAATTGTCAACAAAGTAGATTTTCCTCTCCTTAGCTTCATCCAACCACACGAACAAGGAGGCATCCTTGGCCATGTGATGAGTGCACCTAAATTTGATTACCCATTCATTCTACATAGGATGAGACAATAATTCCTAAGAAATTACAATTTGGAAGGTGTTAAGAACCAAACATCATAATAGCATATAAAAACCTCAAGAAAAGTACTCAACGCCTTGAAAAAGAGATAGTTTCAGATAATAAGCCTCTTTGAGGGGGCAACCTCGTTTTACCCCACTTAAATGTTCAAGTATAAGATGATTCAAAATGAAAATGTCTCCTTGGTATATATAGGAGACTAGGAGGTATAATTACAAATAATGGCCTAAAGCCGACATAATT
>JZKD02S2150922.1:97053-110714 GCA_000966675.3 Picea glauca
TCTCAAACAAGTTGCAGCTTGTAAAACAGAGGTAGCAGCCTCACATTGAGTTGGTGCTCAATTATAGATGATGTACAGAACTTAAAAGACTACCTATCATTTCGAAGAAGAAGAGTTTTTCTCCCTTTATGGGTTTCCTCATGAAAAATCTGTCTCTGTGCATACCTTAAGTGTGATTGATGTTCTTTACTTTTACTGTCCATATGTTGTATATTATTGATGATCACATGAGGAAAGATTAATATTGTTTTAATAGACTTAATATTGTTTAAGCTCAATTAAAACTGATTCACCCCACACCCCCCTCATTTGTCTTAGTAATTTCAACAATTATAGTTGCAAATTAAAAGGTGACTAAGGGAGCTAGAAGTTAGATAATTTTGAACATATTTCTATATAAATACCTTTTTTAATCCCCCATGCTTATGATATAGACAGTTATGACAATATGAATAAGCCTTTTTGAGCAGCTACAAATTGTGACTAATAAGGCAAGCATATACAACACTTGTGTAGCACACCAGTGCTATGCAAATTATGTAGTCATATATAAATGAAAAGGATAGCATCAAAGTTTGGTTATACCACATTGAAGGTTAAATTAAGGTTTTTTATCAGTGTTTTCCACCTGGACCTGTACAAATTTCAAGAAATCATGACCAGTTACACAAACATTGTAGGTAGCATTTCTGTAGTGCCAACAATAGTACGCTACACAAAGGTGAAAGAGATACAAGAAAAAACACCATTTCTTTTGAAGGTACCTCCAAATGAGCCTGATGACTCATCCACACTTCACTATCGAATTTAGTTTGAAAAATATATTGAATCATATATGTTTGTTTTGTATTAAATAAAGGTCAAATAGACTTAGAGCCATTTTTGAGTTGTCCTCTTCTATTGTAAACAGATCCACTATTGTAGTCAGGAGGAATTCACCCCTAGTAGACCAGTATGTCAAGTAGGCTCTTATATATTTGGATCATTTTGACGTAAAAGGGGTGAGTTGGCATAACTATAGCATTTTTTACTTTCATTGTAAAATCTTTGAATCTGAATGGAAGGAAATGAAGAAGTCTCGAACATTCATGAAAGAGATTATAATGGTGATGAGATGACAGTGTGTTTCTTGTCTTTGTGTATGTATCTCTTGTATCTCTATTTACATCTCATTTTTCCTCTGTTTGAATTGATTTTTAAGAGTTATAATTCATCTAAAAGGTTCTCTAAACTCAAGGAATTCAAACTTTGTCCTTTTCTTCCTAACTAGGTCAGAATTCATCTATGCTCTGCTCTGATGTTGTTATTTGTTGATTTCTTCCTCTTTCAACCTATATAAGTAAATCCAAAAATTGAATGTTTCATCCACCAAATTTATCCTCTGTTCCTCAGTGAGGTTATATTACCAAGACATTAGTTTCATTTGTTTTCAAGATCTGACTCCATCGCCCAAAAAACATCTTTCTCCTCCTTGAAAACAACACTTTATCAAATCCAGTCAAACCTTGAAACCCTAGCCATTGTTCTATCAAGAAAAATTGTCTATAAGATATTAATTGACAAGAGATATCCCCCTCTAGATTGGAATGGCTAACTTTCAGTATTAAAGTTGGTTTGCATGTTACCTTTGTAAGTTGTTTCCTTAGCCAAAAAAATTTACTCAGTGCTAACAGTATCTAATAGGAATATTCTTTGTTTTAATGTGATAAGTTGGATTGATGGACAAATGTATGGCACTTTCACAATCACATAATACATTCATTTTTTCCTACACTTTTCCAATCTCACTGAATAGACCCTTTAATCAAATTTCCTCCTTGCATGCATGTGAGACAATTATATATTATACCTAACTATTGGGTTTATTCTCTCTTCTTATTCTAGGGTTGACCTAGGTTCATATCTGAAGAAGTTTCCAACAAAACACTCTAAACTATCGACCCTCCTAGTACACTAGAAGGAAACATAGTGCACAGGGTGCACTAAGTAGTCTCACCTGAGATAGTTCTATGGGTGACCGCAATGCTCAGGTTCTTCCAGTCTAGGAGTGAGTGGGGATATGGGATTGTATTTCATATTCTTTTTGGAATAAAGTGATTATTCAATCTGTTATTCCTACGCTTCATTCATTTGTTAAGCCCATGCATGCATTCTAATAGATCTATCTTAGCCATTCATTCATAAATCACTCATTGACAGAAGGTAAATAATATTAATCACCGACATAAAGTAAGCATGAACTAAAAAACACACATAACACATGTTTTACCATGGTTCACCCCCTCCTGGTCTACATCCACAAAGATATAGCTTCTTTGTTATTTTATTAGGTCTGTTGTAAAATCTAGCATTGCGCGCATTACATATTTCTCCTTACAATCATAAATGGGGTTACTAATTTCAATGAGGTGGACTATATCACATTAAGCTCCTCATCCTATGATATAACCCTCAATATATGACCTACTTGAGTCTTCTACATCTCAATAGCTTACAAAAATATCAGAACAATAACTTAACTATTATTCAAGACGAACTAGACATTGAACCCCAACCTAGACCTCCTAGGTTCTTATTTATACTATCTTATAGGATTTTATCCATTAAAATATTTACCAAAACCCTAACCCTAATATGGTTAGGTATAACTAGTTGTGTGCCTTGCATGTTGCTTCTGCTCACACGTGTTGCTTTTCTCGATAGTTGTTCTTCTCCAAAATTATCCCTTTCCCTCCAAAATTGGGTATTTCCTAAAAATAGGTGTATGCCCAATAGGCCCCAAACACTGAAATTTGGCTTGTCCCAAGCCACTTACATAGTACACACTCCATGCATTTCCCTGTCCATATTGTGGAGCTTTTCTGCTAGTTCCTTTACTTTCCCTTTCATCTGCACAACTTTGTTTTTTAGCGAATATAAAGTCTGTGATGTTATTTCCTACTGCATTAGTGTTGTGCTCTTTGTCTGTGCTTGTGCCATACTTTTCTTTTCCTCCTCCAACTACACAATAACATGTGCTACTTGTTCTTCCAGGGGTTCCAGTTCCACTTGTCTCTCTTGTTTATGTGTCTATGTTTCTTTCAAATATGTCTGTAATTTCTTCATGTCCTAAGTGCCCTTCAATCACTCTGTCATGCTCATCAATTTATTCCTTTGTTTGAGCTCTTGTATGGCTACACTGAATCTTTCCTCTTCCTGGTCCCACTGTTGGACCTTCTCATCCTCTTCCAGTGTTGTCCAGAGCTGCACGGATCTGTCAAAAAGTTATTCTGCTTCCTTTTCCTGGTTCTCCATCTCATCTATTTGGAGTGCAACTTCTTGTTTACTCTTTTCTCAAACCTCAAGAGGAATCATAGGTTTAAGAATTTCCTTGAGATCCTCAATCTATTGCGTGTAATGGTAAATGGTTTGTGCAATGAGGTTGATATTTTCCTCTACACTCTTTTCCTGTGCTTGCATGATATTTAGGATACAATTATAAACCCCTGTTAATCCATGTTCCTTTCCATCTGCACATTCTTTTTCCTCTTTTTTTTCGATCTTCACCTGCTTGACTACCAGTTCTAGGGTGTCCCTGTCATTCCTTTTTTCCTGCAATTCGAACACATATTTTCTTGTGTGCAATTGCACTTCCTATGTGACATTGATTTGAATCTTGTACAATGCCTTCATTGGTATCCTTTCCAGTACCATCTCTACCTGTGCCAAATCCTCCAATAGTGTCTGGGATATGACTTCATTCATCTGTAGAATCTTTGTTGTTACTTGGAAGCTTGGAATCACCTATGTGATGGTTCGGATGGTATATTCCTCATTTGGTGCAGTCCATGCCTCTACTTATGTTTTTGTTGGGAAGGGTTTTTCTCCCTTTTCATGCCTTTGCATTTATTTTACTTTCTCTAGGACCTGACTTGTGTCAGCCAACTCATTTTGTATTCTCCCTCATTGGTTCTTGGCCTCTTCGAATTTCTTAGTTGCAAGATGTTTTACTCATTCAGCGACAAGGTCGACATCATCCTTATTGATTGTGTACTCTGGTAGCTGCTTGTGAGCCTTGGCCTTCTTGTGTGGCCCCCTTGTGTGTATAATTAGCTACTTAGGTGGCTTTGTTTCTTGTGGGGTGGATGCCGAGGGGGTTTCTTGTGTCTCTTTGTCCCCCACTCTTTTTTATCCCTGTGTCAGGGCAGTGTCATTTTTCGTTGCCTGCACATCCTTCTTTGATGCACTCCTCTTCTTCTGTTGCACTGACTTATGACTGGGATTCCCCTATTGTGTCATATTTTTAGGTGCAACGTTGTCTCCTGCAAGTGTCTTGTATGACCCTGCTTCTGCCTCCTTTCCCTTTGGCATTTCTGTAGTGATGATTGGGATCTTCCAGTTGTCTTTCCAGTCCCGTGACGCCGAAGAGGTCCAGCGCTCTTACCCCACTAGGTTTCCACATGCACCCGACCTACTCACTCACACAGGATCATTCAACATCCTCCCTACTGAGCTGAAGCGGCTCCTTCGGATTCCCCGCTGGAATCTCTGTCAAAATTTGACCCAGTCCACAGGTCCTTTCGGAACTCCCCCAGCACAACACAAGGCGTCAGCTCCTTATTTTCCCCAGCGACCATAGTGCTGTGACCAAGGCCTAACCCCGAAGTCCTTGTCACCTTTTCGCGATTTCGAAACCCACGACACCAAACACTTGGATTTCCACCTTTCGATACTCGATGCATCGAGTCACCGATGTCACTCCCTCGCAACCTCGTATCTCGTAGGATCTAATGCCCGGTTCTCCGGCTTCCGAGTCCCGAGACGTTGAGATTCCGATTTCTTTTCCTCGCTACCTCACGACTTCGCCATTCGCAAGGTCAATTTACTCCTGCGTTGACTCCCGACATGCGAGGTGTCGAACCTCCTATAGTCCTGCCACTTGTCCTCCACTGTCTCCAATGGCCCACACTACTTACGTAGCGGTCAGAGTATCACATTTCTTCAATCTCGTGATTTTCGTTGACATAATTTGAGGTCTCAACACACGATATTCTGATCCACGATATACGGGTGGATCCGACGAATGACCGTTCATTCCTCCTATGCGCTCCTCCTCCCGAGGCTAAACCGTGCACAACTCTTCCCGATCCAACGGATCCTGTTGATCCTTCTGAGCTTGCGCGATTTATTCCCAGACTTAAGGGGATTTAAGTTTCTTCCCCAAGGCCTCGGCCTTGCCTTCCTTCTTAGCGAACTCCTCAACGTTGAGTTTTTCCTGCACGTATGGAACCACTGCCCTTCCTGAGATTATCTTTGACTCCTCGAATCCTTAAGGGCTTCCAACATCTTCTCTTCTGCAGAGTCTTCGGGCGCACATGGTGTGCTATCTCTTCTGAGCTTTCACTAACACTCATACCCCTAAGGGATTTCATTATCTTCTCCCTCAGATGGAGAATGAACCTGATTCCCTCCTGGCTATCCTTTCTTCTCAAGCCTCCTCTTGAGTACTTCTGGGTATTCAGCAACCCAGTGGAAGTTCCCTCAGTGGATACTCCCTTTCACTTCCAGAACTCAAAGAGTTATTTTCTTTCATGTGCCTGCCTGCATACTTTCTCAACGCCCGCCTGGCAGAGTATCTCTTCCTCAGAATGTTCAGTAGTTATGGGTTCCTTATATGTGCCCTTCGCACCTACTCAATTCCCTCCTTCCAGAGCTCTCAGAATCCTTAGTGATTCTGTCTGCAACTATGTTTCAACTGCACAACCTTACCTCCTGAGGTGTTCAACAACCTCACAGGTATTCTTCTCTTGAGTTGTTGATCTCAGTTTTGTGCCTCGAGCACATATCTGTCTGACTCCTCAGAGTTCAGAAGTGCACTCATGCACTGGCATTCAGAGTCTGCAACACTCTGTCATGCCTTCCTGACATGAAACCTCAAAGACCCTCAACCTGAAATCAAACACACTCCCTGCAATTACATGATAACAACACACAAATATAGCATATAATGAACCCACACACAGACATCCATATACACAGAAATATGCAGGAAAAACTGCTCTGTTATATATAAAAAATGGCATAATGCCTGTATATTTACAAGGGTGTTCCCGAGCTCTCTCTCTGGCTCTCTCATACAACCATCCTCTCCTAGCTCACTCCCTCAAAATGAGATATCAAAATCTATTTTACATGAGGCGGCTCAATCGAGCGCTTCCTCCCCAACTTCAGCTACCCTAATAAATTACATTTAAGGGGTTGTCTAGTCTTCTATCCAGAACTAGATCTTAGCCATCTAAACATTAATGGCCGAACTACCTAACGCCTGCCCAAAGGCATGGCTTTCATGGCTCACCAGCCTAAACATTAAATTCAATTCAATTCATATTTGAATGAGGACTGCACCTATCTCTTCAGCGTTGAATGCATGCGCTCGTGCGGTTGGATGGCTGGTTGTTGACGTGGAGCGATGCTCCTGAATCATACTCCTCAGCTGCAAAAAAAAAAAAATCATGAGCTCCTACTCATGGGCTTCCCCTGTAGATGTTGGAATCCTCCTAGGTCCCAAACGAATCTGTGGAGCTGTCCATCCGCTCCATCTTCCTTTTGTTGCTGCTTCTTTTGCGCTGGTTCTGCTGCTTCTTCTCTTCTGCTCAGGTTTTTCCTTCTGACAGTGTCTGCTGACTTTAACATCAACTTTCTGATCTCCTAGATCACTTCATCCAGCTGTTGCCTTGGCTGGTCTTGTTGTTGCAGTCTCCTCAACCGCAAAAATTTCTGGCACATGAAAGGATCACCATGATCTCCCATGCCTCCTTCCTTATCTGTTTCCAACTTCACCTGTTGGATGTGCATTCCCTGCACTCTCACCCTTTCTTCCAGGGCTTCCATCTGTTCCCACAGACCAGAAAATCAATTGATGTTTGCCTCTTCCTCCTCTGTTTCTGCAACCTCCTCTGTTGCATTCCTTTCATCTTCTCGGCTGAAAATATCGAGCCATTCCTCAGAATGCTCGTCATCCTCTTCATCTTCTCCTATTTCAAATTCTCATGTTGTAGTCTTTTCAGCTTCAGTGCTGAAGGTGTTGAGCCATTCCTCGGAATGCTCACTCTTTTCATCTCCTCCTTCGGCTGTCGACTCCAATGCTACGACTCCCTTCTTTTCAGCTCCCTGGCTGAATATGATGAGACACTCCTCGGAATGCTCATCATCCTTTTCTATTCCTTCAGCTGTCAGCTTCAGCGCTACAGCTTTCTCAGCTTGCTGGCTAAAATCTTTGAGCCATTCCACAGAATGCTCATTTCCTTCATCTGTTTGGGCAGTTCCTAAAGTCTGCTCCAATTCCTCTTTTTCAACAGTCATCTTCAGCTGTGACTGTTCCTCTTTTGTTGCTGCATCCTCTGCAACAGAAATTTCTGCCTCCTCTTGGGAAAATGGTAGGAATACTTGTATTCCCCCAATCATCACACGGCTCCTCATATCTTCTTTTGTTGTCAGCTGTACATGCTGATCACAATCCAATTCTGAGCTCACCTGCTCCATCTGCTCCCCTGGATGAATCCAACTCGCTTATGAGTTCATGAGACCCTCAAATGGTCTCATCTGCTCGTCTTTGCCCTCTTGGAAATATGAGACACTTCTACTGCCCTCCTGGCAGTCTTCGAGATCTCCCAGCGATATCTATTCATTGCCCAGCTGGCAATGTAAAGTTTCTTCGTTGTCCTCCTGACAGTCCATGAGATCTCCAGTCGATCCCATTTTTGTTTCCTCGCCCATCTGGAAAATTGGAAACATTTTATTGCCCTCCTAGCAATCTGAAATTCCCTCACTGTCCTCCTGACAAGTTGTGAGATCCCGCAACAACCTCAACTCATTTCCCTCATGGAAATATGGAATTTCTTCTTCTCTGCCCATCTGGCAGTTGCTGAGATTATCAGACGATCCTAATTCATCTTCTTCATCATCCCAATCATTGAGACTCTTTCCAGTCTCTGGCCAACAGTGATTAATCATCTCTTCCTCTGTGGCCTTGAGGTTTTCAGCATACCTCAACCATCTCCTTAACAGCCTACGCTGTCTCACGACCATCAACTCCTTGACTGGCCATTTCACCTTTTTCTTTTGCATGGGAAATTCATACACCCATCTCTGCTTTTTAGTCTATCGCATCTTCATTTCGAGCTCCTCCATCTCTCACTTGATGTCAGCGAGCTCTTTATCCATTTCTGTTGTGCTCATCAGCTCTGGCTTTTTCCGTTCAGCATGTTTATGGCGTTCAGTAGCCATCTTGCTGGTTTTATCTACCTCCCTGGAAGATCTACTGCTGTCACTTTGCATCCTTGAGTGTTCTAGCTTCATCTTACAGTCTCCCTGACTGTCTTCTCCGATTGTTTCCTACCTGCGAGAAATCCTGCTTACAGAGTCTTCCAGCACTCTGTCTTCTTTTACCTTCTCGCTTCACCTACAGTATACAAGTGAAGTTCCCGCTCTGATACCACTTGATGCCAAAGAGGTCTAGCACTCTTACCCCGCTGGGTTTCCACATGCACCCGACCTCCTCGCTCACACAGGATCGTTCAACATCCTCCCTACTGAGCCAAAGCGGCTCCTTCGGATTCCCCACTGGAATCTCTGTCAAAATTTGACCCAGTCCACAGGTCTTTTTGAAACTCCCCCTGAACAACACAAGGCGTGAGCTCCTTCTTTTCCCCAGCGACCGCAGTGCTGTGACCAAGGCCTAACCCCGAAGTCCTTGTCTCCTTTTCGTGATTTCGCAACCCGCGACGCCAAACACTTGGCTTTCCACCTTCCAATACCCAATGCACCAAGTCGCCGATGTCACTCCCTCGCGACCTCATCTCTCACAAGATATAATGCCTTGTTCTTCGGCTTCCGAGTCCTGAGACGTCGAGATTCCAATTTCTCTGCCTTGCTACCTCGCAACTTTGTCGTTCGCAAGGTCAATTTACTCCTGCGTCGACTCTCGACGGCCGATGTGTCGAACCTCCTATAGTCCTGGCACTTGTCCTCCACTGTCTCCGATGGCCCACACTACTTACGTAGTGGTCAAGGTATCGCATTTCTTCGATCTCACGATTTCCATTGACATAATTTGAGGTCTCAACACATGAGATTCCGATCCACGATATACGGGTGGATTCGACGAATGACTGTTCATTCCTCCTGTGTGCTCCTCCTCCCGAGGGTAAACCGTGTGCAACTCTTCCCGATCCAATGGCTCCTGTTGCTCCTTCTGATCTTGTGTGATTTCTTCCCAGACTTAAGGGGATTTAAGTTTCTTCCCCAAGGCCTTGGACTTGCCTTCCTTCTTAGAGAACTCCTCGACGTTGAGTTTCGCCTGCGCGTATGGAACCACTGCCCTTCCTGAGCTTATCTTTGACTCCTCAAATCCTTAAGGGCTCCCAACATCTACACTTCTACAGATTATTCGCGCGCACATGGCGTGCTATCTCTTCTGAGCTTTCACTAACACTCATACCCCTAAGGTATTTCGTTCTCTTCTCCCTCAGATGGAGAATGAACCTGATGCCCTCCTGGCTATCCTTTCTGCTCAAGCCTCCTCTTGAGTACTTCTGGGTATTCAACAACCCAGTGGAAGTTCCCTCAGTGGATACTCCCTTTGACTTCTTGAACTCAAAGAGTTCTTTGCTTTCCTGTGCCTGGCTGCATACTTTCTCAACGCCCTTCATGCGGAGTATCGCTTCCTCAGAACGTTCAGTAGTTCTGGGTTCCTTATATGTGCCCTTCACACCTACTCAATGCCCTCGTTCCAGAGCTCTCAGAATCCTTAGTGATTCTGTCTGCAACTGTGTTTCAGCTGCACAACCTTACCTCTTGAGTTGTTCAGAAACCTCACAGGTATTCTTCTCTTGAGTTGTTGATCTCAGTTCTGTGCCTCAATCACGTCTCTATCTGACTCCTCAGAGTTCAGAAGTGCACTGATGCACTGGCATTCAGAGTCTACAACACTCTGTCATGCCTTCCTGACATGAAACCTCAAAGACCCTCAACCTGAAATCAAACACACTCCCTGCAATTGCATGATAAAAACACAAAAATACAACATATAATGAACCCACACACAGACATCCATATACACAGAAATATGTAGGAAAAATTGCTCTGTTATATATAAAAAATGGCATAATGCCTATATATTTACAAGGGTGTTCCTGAGCTCTCTCTATGGCTCTCTCATACAACCATCCTCTCCTAGCTCACTCCCTCAAAATTACATATCAAAATCTCTTTTACATGAGGCGGCTCAATCGAGCGCTTCCTCCCCAACTTCAGCTACCCTAATAAATTACATTTAAGGGGTTGTCTAGTCTGCTATCCAGAACTAGATCTTAGCCATCTAAACGTTAATGGTCGAACTACCTAACGCCTGCCCAAAGGCACGGCTTTCATGGCTCACCAGCCTAAACATTAAATTACATTCAATTCAGATTTGAATGAGGACTGTGCCTCTCTCTTCAGCGTTGAATGCATGCGCTCGCGCGGTTGGCTGGCTAGCTGCTGACGTGGAGCGATGCTCCTGCATCATCCCGCATTGTCATTTCCACCTCCTCTACACTTATGCAATATTGAAGATGAAACCATTCCTTCTTTGGATCCCTGCATGCTTGGATCCACATGTTTTCACGTGTATCTTTGAAGTTCTCTATACCTTGATACTTCATGCCAACCTCTAAGTGATTCTCCATGCACTAGCTATGCTTTCCTAGATGTCGTTGATGTACCGAAAAAAAGTACATCTGTCTCCACTTCTTCTCTTGGGGTCTAAAGTGATCCCCATTGATGTATATCTCACTACATGGAAATGACCTCATCTTTCACAAAAATAAGAGTAGCGGGGATCCTTCCACCCGATTAGTGCTATCAAAATTAAAATCCATGAATAGTGGAACTCTGTCCCCAAGTTTTGTGTGTCTTTACAGTCGTCGAGGAATATGTTCAATATATAGGAGGCCCAAATGAGCATGGTTCCATTGGTGTACTGAGTTGTAGCTATGAAAACCCCTACAGGGACTTCCTCCTTGCGACACTTCCTTAATAAATTACAATCCATGATTTTTGTGGCCATCCTAGTGGTTGCGTCGTTGATTCTTTTGAGGATGATCCTGTGCAATCGCCTCTCTGTGTCATATGTTTTATTCATTTCCTCAGTGAGAGACTTCTCTTTTGTCTTTTCATCTAGGTACTTAATGAGACTCTCTCCCATTGAAGGAATACCTATGATGAAGGCAATCAATTCCACATCGATGGAGACAGGTTCTTCCATACATAAAAATCCTACATGGAGGATTTCCATCAACTCCTTGATGTAGTTATTTACCTCTTTCCCCTTTCCGAAGTGGGGAATATACACTAAGTTTAGGATCCTTATGTTTGCCAGGCCTTCTGCCCATTGTTTCAGTTGCATCATGGGGTCACCAAATGGACCTATACCTATGCTTTCCATGTAAACTTGTTACACAAATTCTAGGAATTTTCCAGCGTTGACCACATAGTCGTCTGAGTACCTTATCCTTTCCATGTAGACTTGTTGGGAAAATTATGGGAATTTTCTAGTGTAGGACACATCATGGTTCGAGTACATTATCCTTTCCACACACCCTAGTAGGGTCGTCGTGTCTTTCACCCCCTATGGAATGTGCAGTAGTACAATTTTTGCATCGGGCTACTTGCACGAGGACCACACCATGGGATATTTTCCCTTTCTTATTACTGGTATGCTAAAGATCCCATCCTCTATTTGTCTATACTCTACACCCGAGTCTTGATTCCCGATTATTTTTTCTACTAGACCTTCCTACTATTACGTAGACCATGCCCCAGGTTGTGGTCTCGACGTCATCGCCTCTATTTTTTTGCTAGTGTTGGTTATTACTATCTTCTCCTCTTTCTACTCTTGGATTGACCCAGGTTTAGATATGAATAGGTTTCCAACAAAACCCTCTAAAACTATCGACCCTCCTAGGAAACCAGAAGGTAGCACAACACATAGAATGTATTGCATAGTCTCACCCAAGATATTTCTATGGGTGAATGCAATGCTCAGGTTCTTGCAATCTAGGAAAGAGTGGGGATATGATATTGTAACTGATATTTCTCATGCCTTAAACTGATTACTCAATTTATTATTATTAAGGTTCATTCATATGTCAATTATATGCCTGCATTCTAATATATCTAACATATAATAGATTTCACTGAAGTATCCATTCATCCATTCATAGTCTACCTACTTACAAAAGGAAAATATGCAATAAACACAACACATAAAACATGTGTTAATGTGGTTCACCCCCTCCTGGGATACACCCACAAAGATATAGCTTCTTAGGATCTTTTATTATGTTGTTGTAAAATATGGTGTTGCGCACACTAAAATTCTATCGTACAATCACATAAGAGGTTCCATAATCCTATATGAGGCTTACTAGATCCCACCAGGCTCCTTAGCCTATGATATAACCATCAAGATATAGCTACTTGACTTTCCTACAACTCAACAACTTACAAAATCGTATCATATCTTACAACAATTCTCCTAACCGAATGTAATTGTATATCCAACCCCCAACCTATATCTCCTAGGTACTTATTTATACTAATTTACAACTTATCAGCTGTTACAATCTCTTAAAACAATCCTAACCCTAACGTGGTTAGGGTTTCCTACATGCGTGCCTTGCATGATTTTCTCCTTTGTATGTGACTTTTCCTTGCACATGCTACTTTTCTTGCTAGATATCGTTTTCCAAATTAAGCTTTACTTTCCAAAAATGGATTTTTCCTCAAAATTGGCCTATGCCCAATAGGCTCCCAACACTAACATGTGGCTCATCCTAAGCCACTTATGCAGTGCATGCTCCCTCAACAACCTCTACTAGGATGTGGAACTTGTCTGCAAGTTCCCTTTCTCTTGCCTTGACCTAGGTGGTATTCTCTGTGAGCGCTTCTAATGCTTGCGTTGTGATCTCCTCCTAAATCATTCTTGTGCACTCTGCCTATTCTTGTGCCATGTTCTTCTTCTCCTCCTCCAACTGCATGATCATCTACGTTTCTTTCTCTTGAAGGGGTTCCATCTGCACCTATCTTTCCTACTTTTGTGTTTGCATTTCTTTTAAATCTACCTGCAGCTTCTTGATATCTTGTGTTCCTCTTAGACACTCTATCATACTCATTGTCTTATGCCTCTGCTTGAGGTCTTGGATTGCTGCACTTACTTTTCCTTCTTCCTAGTCCCACTAATGGACTTTCTCATCTTCCTTCAATGCTGTCCAAAGTTGTGTTTCTCTTTCAAACAATCCTAATGTTTGACTGACTTGTTTTTCCATATCGTCGATTTGTCTTGTAACTTCCTTTTTCCTCTTCTCCTTCACCTCTAGGGGAATTCTGGGGTTGAGCTTTTATTTTAATTCCTTGATCTCCTGCAGGTACTCATCAATCGTCTTTGTTTTTGCTACTGATCCCCTCGACATGACCTAAACCTACAATCAGATTAAGGGTGGCCTAAATAAATTCCGGCTACATTCGTTATTTTCTTCTCTTCTTTGTCATTTGATCAACCTAGCCATGTTCACATGTGGGGCATTTAATTATTTAATTTGGCTGAGAACCGCTTCATTCCAGTTTTTTAAAGCCCATTAATT
>JZKD02S2150922.1:110764-123204 GCA_000966675.3 Picea glauca
AAATTAGATTCAAATACTGTCAAGCAGAATGTAATTAGACTATAATCAAACCCAAAAATTCATCCCAAAACCATATCTAAGATCTGGGCAAGAAAAAAACATCAATAAATTTTCATAATTCCTTGATCTCCTGCAGGTACTCATCAATTGTCTGTATAATAAGGTCGATTTTCTCCATGGTAATTCTCTATGCTTCTTGCACATTGTTCGGGATTTAGTTATATGTCAATGTTAATCCCTTCTCCATCCTATCTATGTGTTCCTTGTCTTCTTCCTTTTCCATAGTCAACTAGTCGCATGTAATCTAGAGCATCTTTGTGAATCCTCTTCCCACCTATAGGTTTGTGGCATCTACACGGGCCCTAGACTGTACTTCCTACATGATACTGGCGTGTATCCCAAATGAATCCTTCGTTGGTATGTGTGTCATCACCATCTCAATTGTTTCTACCTCCCGCGGGGGTTATTGTGTTGTTTCATGATCGATATTGATCATTTGGCGTGTTATTGTGAATGTTTCCCTACCTTGGAAAAAAAACTGTACCATCTCTTTGGCCTCTTTCTATGCATATGGCCTCTGTGTCTTCTTTTGTGGCTACGAAGTGGCCTGTCATTTGGCCTGGATCTGTAGTTGGTGAATGTTGTCATGTACTTCTAGGAGATTATTCATAATCTCTTCCCTTTGCGACACTGCATTCCTAACCACTTCCTCACTCTTGTGTTGGACCTTATCCACGATGATCTCTGCATCATCCCATGTGAGGGTGATGTCGAGGTCCTTTGTCTCATACTTCCTCTTCTTGATTGCATCTTTTCCCTACACGTGATTTCTTTTCGTCTATGAGGGATGCACATCCATTGTTGCTCCTTGGACTATTTCCTTTGGATCTTGTGTGGTTTCTTTTTTCCCAGTATGTGGTCGGATTCCTCTTCTTGTTGTTGTGGGCATTCTCCTTGGCCTTTTTGGTACTATGATACTTCCACTTGGTAGGTTTGCATTGTGGTTGTCCTGGTGTTGCTAGCCAGAATACCTATTTAGGATGATGAGCCTGCTTTGGTTGTCTTCTTGGGCTTGGATGAATCCTCCATGCCTATCCTCGTGTTTTTTTTTTTTCTATTGTAAGATGCCACTATGTAGGCCAATCCTTGATAATCCACTCCACTTGCTCCCTCATGATGAAATACTTCATCTTTAGTCATTCCTTCTTGGGATGCTTTGTGGCTTGGATCCATATGTGATGTCGAGACGCCTTGAATTTAGTTATCCACTCTATCTCCTATGCAACCTCCATAGGTATGCACCATATGTTTGCAGTGCACTATTGAATTTCTTCTAACAACATGGAAAACACAGTATTTTTTTCCTACTACGTTTTGTTATATTTTTCTTTCCAGAGAGACTAATACCTATCTGTGTATCATTTTCTCATTTTTTCGAAGAATGCAGAGAAATTGGGCTATTGCCACCCTCCCAGAGCTATCAATATTATCAGCCAGGAGTAATCGAATACAGTTTTCTTATAACCCTAATTTGCACCAGACATGCTTACCTGGAATCAGTCTATCTCAGATTCCTTCTTTGCCAAAACACTGCTAAACAACTCTTCTTAAAAAATTATTTTATAAAGGCCCACGCACCCTACTCCATTACTGCACATGTGTACATGCTAGCTGACCCAAAACAACCCACGTGTACCTACAAAAGCATGAAAAAAGGAAATTTGTCGACTGAATACACATCTTTGGCTGAGTTAACTAAACCTTCTGTCCATGCATGGTTGAGGGTTTGACCAAAAACTTAGCTTCTTCTAGCCTATAAAAGAAGGGTTAGGGGTCCCATTTAGAAGAGGAGAATCATATAAAAGAAACTATACCGAATTGTGTATTCCCTTTGTCCCAACCCTTTAGCCATCCTTGTGCAAAGAGAAAGATAGAGAAAATAAGTTGGAGGACAGTTGAAGAGGAGCCCAGGACTAGGTTCATGGAGCAGTAGTCATCTTCATCATTGTAAGTTGATTTGTTGAAGTTAATAATAAAGAAATACTTTTCCCGTCCCACCATATGATATTTTCATGGTTTATTGCATACTGGTTTATTGAATCTCTAACCCATTAATCTATATATCAAATGCATGTGGAGTTTTTTATTTGTCTTATGTGAATGCAGGTCAGCCTTGGGATGAGAACTGCACTCAAAGAGCAATCAAATGTGAGGAAGGATCGACATCAAACGCCCAAAACAAGGTATGCTCACTTGATCTTCTTAACTATGTACTTGCTTAAGAATAATGGGGATTAGGTCTGGGACGATAGTAGAAAGTAGAAATATTTAGGTATTTTCTACATGCATAATTAAACCCTAAGTGCTAGTCCGTAGAGGGATTTCCCACTCACAATAGAATTGGCGACCATACTGGGGATTATCTAGGGTTTCTGGGGAATATTTTTTGGGTATTTTTAAGAACTGGTTTCATTTCCTATTCTTAAAGTTTCTACAAAAGTCTGAGCTAACAGAGATTCTAGTCTTCCACACCAGTTATCTCTATTTCTTTGCTTGACTGTAATTTTTTTTTTTGACACCCACAGAGGTACACATGGATTATATAAGGTCTACATGCATGTACCTGTGCCTTGCATTCTCACAGCCCCCATGTACATGCTAGTTGCGAAAGTGTCAGTCGCGTGTATGATTCCAAAAAATTTATTTTAAAGAGGCAGTGATCCTCTTCCCTATCAGAATTAGTCCTTCTTAGGGGTTTTCTAGAACTCTTTCTAGTCTTTGTTGTTTGAGGTCTATATCTTAGGTTTCACCTCGGATTGGTTTGTTCTATGAAGTTTTCTTGAATTGTTTTCTTTTTTCTCTTAAAGTAAGTGTCCGAGTCTTCAAGAGATTCTAGTTCTCAGTACCAGTAGTCTTTGCCTAGGATGGCTTGCTTGGATTTTTATTTGTCTCAAAGTTTCAGATATACATGTGAGCTGTATAAGGCTAGCACGCGTGTACACGTTCTCTAACTTTACACAGCTCGCATGCACACACTTGCTATTGAACTGTCATCAGTGTGCTTGTGGAGAGAATTTTTGTTGAAGGTGAGGCAGACATCCTTTCTGTTGACAAGAGTTATCCTTTCAGTAACTTAGGTTTGATCACAACAATAGTTTTCTTTTTTCATTTAGAAGTTTTCCTCAATTTTTCTTTTATAGGGTTTTTAGACAAGTGGGAGAGTCCATTTTTAATTTGCTTATGCGTGATTTTTAAAGTGACTCTTTGCGATCTGCACTTAGGCCAGAAGTTTTCTTGGTTTTGACTTGTTGATATTTTTCCTTTTTTCTTTGTGAGCATTCAAATAAAAAAAAATATTTTATTTCTTTGTTGGTTAAAAAGTGTTTCTTTGCATTAGTAACCAAGGAAAAGTCTTTTCTTTAATAAGTTCTTGATGGTTTACTTAGATCATAAGTAGCTCATAGTCGAGTGAAATTTTTCTTTGAGTTTTCTATTCAAAGATCTTAGAAAATAATTTAAGTTTGAAAAGTTGTTTAAGAGTTGAGTGAAGTAAAGGTTTTTGTTTCCAACTTTTTGTTTATTTTTCTTTCGTCTTTCAAACATCACTAGTTTCACTTTCACAACATTTGACTTAAGACAAGCCATAAAAATTAATGCTAAATCTAAAATTCATTAGACTTTTTTATGTTTGTAGGGTCAGCCAACTAGTTTAAGGTTAGGGCCTTGAATTAGTTTGGAGAGGAAACTCTTTAAGGCCATTAAAATCAAACATTGGAGTCCGAGTTAAGGAGTATCAAAGTCTAGTATCATGAAATTTATTCAGGACCCCCCTCTAACACAGGGGATAAACATGAGGTCATGTGAAAAAAGGTAGAAGAGATAAACCCTCCAAAGCTAGACCAATCGTAGTGGTGAACACATATACAGGGCTTGTCTTGGGATTCCGTCGATTGCATTTTCCACAGAGCTTCTTGGGTCTCAAATTCGCTCGAGGTCCTCAATTTTCTTCCGAACCACTTTCTTTTGATACCCTTGATAGGTTTCAATCTCAATACCTTGCTCATTGTGGTCTACCTGACTTTTGACTGTACCCACCTGGTGACTGTTCGCACACTGGAAACCTAGTTTCCTATCTTTTTAGAGACATACACAGGTGACTATAGGGGTATACCATGGTACCTAGGACAAACATCGGTCCATGCTTTGAAAAGCATACCTAGAGGGTGCTTCTGTGTTTGATTTTCACTTGCACCGGCAAGTTTCTCTAGTGTTGGTTGTTGTAACTATTCTTCCAATTAGTTTAGTGTTTGCTTGTCTTATCTTGTAGGGACTTTTTTAGTGTGTGTTGTTTTTTAAATGAATAGACAGCCCTAGAGTGTCTTTGATCTTCTCACACAGTGGAGGATCAAGAGCACCACCAGTCACGAAGGCTTTTGGGCCTATCACGCATTACATTATAGCCACCCCCACCACCACTAAGGCTAAAGCTAGACCAACAAGGGTCTTTTGAAGTGACCGGGTCACAAGAAATTGTGCCCGACCAACATCCGGAGAAAACGACCATTTTAGACTTTGAGGTGAAAGATATTGGTCCACATGAAACTCCAACCACTGATATTTCAACACCCATAATCATACCAATTCACCCTTATGAGTGCCAGACAGTGTCGCACACAGCAATGGAAACAAATTTTTTCACTCCTTCTGGGAATTCTTCAATTCCCACTACGGTTGTCACCACATGAGAGTTTCCACCTCCTAACCCACCATCATCGGTTCGAGCCACCATGGTATCAATCGCCTCTACCTTGCATAGTGGTTTGATCCTGTCTATGGTGGCGGCCACAACCCCTTTCACACCAAGTGCGACAGGCCCTTCGTTCTCATATGGGATGCCTAGCTCAGGTACAAGTCCTATACTTTCCTACTCCAGTTCACAAACTTTAGGCCTGGGGGCAGGGATCTCTAACGATCCTTTGGAAGACCACATGGGGGGAAATTCAGCTCCTTTTAATGCTTTCCCTTATGGGGGAGGTCATATACCTCCTTCATCCCCTTCACTCGGTGGCATGAAAAAGAAATCCACCGACCACCTGCACACCATAGTTTATTTGGAATAGGGAGTCAAGGACCACCTTTGCATAATATTCTGGTAGGTTCAACACCATTTTCTTTGTTCGTTTCATTCGGTAACAATGCCTTCTCGTCAACTACTTTCCCGACTCGGGGCAATCCCGATTTTGGACAACCTATTCCTATGAATGGTACTATTCCTGCATAGGGGGCAAACCCAGGAACTTCTTCTGCATCAGGGCCTTGGAATTCTTGGCAGGGATCTGTTCCCTCATCAGGAATGCTGATCTAGGGAAATTATTTCCATAATCAATGGAACCTTGGACAAGGTATTATGCCTATCCCCATGATATCGGCATGGGGCAACCCTTCCCAAAGTCCTTTGAATGTAATGCATTCCCATCCATCTATGTCCTATTTTGGGAATCAACCGATGATGTCTCCTCACACACAAAATCCATACGCTGGTCATGGCCATGGTTTTTACTAGAATCTAGGCCAACAACCAAACTTTTCCTAGCAACCTGGTGCCAGTCAAACTCCAGGTCCCTTTTTCCTAGGTTATCACCAACAACCCAAACTACCTTTCCTAGCAACCTTACATTTTCCAAACTTGACAATGTTGTTGAATGACCCTATCTGTCACGATCTGTGTTGGCCCCCTATGATGACGAAGTTGCCTTCGGACATGCCAAAATTCAAAGCCAAGCCGAACAAAGATCTGGGCGATCATGTGACTACCTTCCACCTTTGGTGATCATCTAACTCGTTAAAATATGACTTTGTACAATTGTGATTGTTTCAACGTACTCTCATTGGGAGTGCCACGAAATGGTACATTGAGCTTGATCACTCAAGATACTCTTCTTTTGGCGAATTGGAAATGGCTTTCCTAAACCATTTCCAATTACGTGTGAGATACGACGATGTCACAAAATTGTTGGCCAATTTCGCACAGACAAAAGAGGACCATATCTCTGATCACATCTAAGAATGGAGATGCCAGAAGAGTTTAATTAAGGTGCCAGTCCCACCAACATTCCTACTCAAGTTGTTCCTTAAGTCTTTGTTCCCACAGTTATCTAAAGATGTCGCGACATCAGGAGTGTTTTCCAAATAAGAATCCATCATGAGATCTCAACATCTTGTGCTCATCTATTCTCAGTCCAATTTATTATATGAGATCTTGCCAGATGCACCATGCTTAATACTTGATAAAACCATATAGAGAGCTAGACCACATGGAAACGGTATTTTTGGTTCAACACAAACAAATCCCGCTGAGTAATTGGCGAAGCAGTTGCAGCAATTATCTATACAACACACAGCGGCCAACCAAACTATTTTTTTGGCTACTCTCCCTACTAAAACGTCAGATGTACACATAGTGCAATCGACAAATCCAAAGGCCACCTAGCAGCCTGAAGGAAAGAAAAAATAACAAAAGAAGGGTAAGGGGATAAGAAAACCACTAATAATGTTGGTGGGGGCAACACTGAGAAATGGAAGGAAAGGTATTCGTGCAACCTATACGTGGAATACCACCCAACCCACCAATGTCCTCGGCTTGCAGAGGCCCAAAAGTTTGTGACACAACAACAACCTACTGTGTTAACCAATCCATTTCAGCATGGGAAAAACTTAACCCAAGTCTCTACAAGTGTAGAAGGGGGCAGTCAAGGACCCTCTCTGTCTTTGAACAATCCCACATCCGTGAATGTGTATATGATGAAGGGTAATGATTTTATATCGACTAGAGCACATGACTACAATAAACCAAGCACTTCTGAGAAGGGCAAAGAAGCCAAACTCGCATCTTTGCCTCTACAGATTAAGAAGACTTTGGGCAAAACCATGACACGCATCCCGAAAGATGCATTCAAAAAATATTATCACAACCCAAACACAAGGGCCGCCCATAATTATTCTGTGGTGGAGGATTTGTCTCAAACCCCTTGTGCAATGTCCTCTTTGGAGGTCCTCCAAAGTTGCCCTTCCCAGAGAAAAGCTTTGTTAACTGCTTTAGGATCTACCAATACTTGTCATCTGGGTACTATCATGCTACATACAACTGACTTAAAACCTCGTCTTCCTTACCATGTATCATTTCAGATAGTAGTGGCTCACCCCATGAAAAATTTTACTCGAAATAATTTCTGCATGGTGGCTGATGAGGGCGCCTCGACATGCATTATGTCATTGGCATGTTGGAAGGCCATTGGCCATCCCATTTTGTCTCCATCACCTACTCTTCTCACTACTTTCAATGGTTGTTTGTTCCAACCACATGGTATCATTGCCTCTTTCCCCATGCAGTTAGGAGGGAAGACCGTGTGCGTCGAGGTAGAAGTAGTTGACACATCCCTCGACTACAATCTCTTGTTAGGAAGGATTTGGACTTGTGCCATGCAAGAAGTGGTTGCTACAGTGTTTTGGGTCTTGTTGTTTCCACATGAGGACCATATTGTGACCATGGATCAATTATCTTTCTCCAAACCTGACCCTTCATTGGGGGTGTCCATGGTCCCCATGATTGATAATCCTTAACCAGGCATAGTCAATGTAGGGGTTGGTTTGTGCCCATATTTGTTGGGTGCCTTTGATTGCCCACCCCCTCAAGGTGATGTCAAGTTCATATCTGACCAGCATAAGGTTGATATTTTCCAAGTTTCGTCATTTTGCACGACTTACTTCAACAATCAGTGGATACTTCCTTCCCCACTGGCCACAATGGATGGGACAAGGCACCCAGGCATGTCCATGCCCTTGTCCACAGCTGAAGTAGCATACTCTTTAGTCCAACAAGCTTCAGCCAACACAGATCCAAATCCTGCACAAGAGTTATATCCGCTTCTAGAGCCTATTTGGTCTTAAGGTTCTCTCGCTAACAGTGATTCGTTAGACTTAGTCTTTCCCTCTGATGAAGTAGTAATTGAAGCAATGACTAGTCTAGAAAAACCTTGGGATGATCTTCATCACAGATCATACCTCCTCCCAGAGTTAAGAAGAATCAAAGCTAGAGAATTCACCTTGACTATGACTGGAGATAGGACTTGTTCTATTAATCCCTTAGCTACACACAAGGTCTACGCTGAGGGTAATATGGAAACCATAACTGAAACCATACCGATCAATATCTCCAAAACCCTTGGCATTGTGAAAAATGTTTTCATCAGAGCTGACTGCTCCCCCGAAGAGATTCAAATCTACACATATCTTTTTAAATAGTTCCATGATGTTTTTTCCTAGTCTTACGAGGAAATTCCAAGCATCGATCCAAAAATAGTCGAACATGAAATCATAACTTATCCATATGCCAAGCATGTTTGGCAGAAGCTTCATCCAGTTAATCATAGGAAAGCAGCATCCATTAAGGTTGAAGTTGAGAAACTGCTAAAAGACGGTTTTATCTATCCTATCCATTTGACCCAATGGGTGTCAAATCCTGTGCCAATCAATAAAAAACAAGGCACGATTCGTGTATGTACAAACTTCTATGATTTGAACAAGGCCTGTCTAAAAGATATTTTTACCACACCATTCATTAACCAGATAATTGATGAATGTGCGGGTTGCGAGGCATTCTCTTTCATGGACAGTTTTTTGGGATATAATCAAATAGAAATCAAACCCGAAGAACAACACAAAACGACATTCATTTGTCCATGGGGTACATTCTCATATCATAAGATGCCTTTTGGTCTCAAAAATGCTGGAGCGACCTTTCAGCGGGCCATGTATTTTTCTTTCCATGAACTCAAGCATATAGTCAAGGCCTATTTAGATGATTTAGCATCTCGATCTCACAGGAGAACGGATCATATCACAAACCTCTAACTTATCTTTGAGCATTGTCGCTACTTCCGGATTTGCTTGAATCCAAACAAGTGCAACTTTTGTGTAACATCAGGACATTTGTTAGGTCTCATAGTATCAACAATAGGGATCATGGTCGATATTCTCAAGGTTGAGGCAATAATTTAGTTTCCTCCCCCACGCACAATCCTTCAACTTCAGAGTCTACAGGGCAAGGTGAAATTTTTAAGATGTTTCATCACCAACTATGCTGAGATCACAAAGGGATTCATGCACTTACTGAAGAAAGATGTTCCTTTTCATTGGGACGAGGCCACCCAATGCTATTTCGACGTGTTGAAACATGCCCTCATGACTGCCCCTCTGCTTCGGCCACCTAACTATAATAAATATTTCTTATTATACCTAGCTGCAACAGAGTCAACCATCGGCATGGTATTAGTTCAGGACGATGACTTGTTCTCAGAATATGTGATTTATTACCTGAGTCGAGGCCTCGTAGGACCGGAACTCAATTATTCTCATATCAAAAAACTTGCATTGGCAGTAGTTCACGCTATTCAACGGTTCCGTCATTATATTCTGTTTCGCAAGACCACTGTCATTGCTATCGTGAATCCATTTCAGTACATGTTGAAATGATGGGTAATAGGTAGAAATATAAGTAGATGGATAGTTGTCCTCCAAGAGTTTGACTTATATTTCATTTCAGCGAAATCCAAAAAGTCATTGGTCTTCGTAGAACTTATTTCAGAACTTTCGGTTGAGTTAGGTGATGTTATTCCCGAAGAGTCACCTATTAGAGGAGATATGTTTTTGATCATATCTTCAGATCCCTGGTACGGAGTTATACTTATCTATCTCCAAACTTTGAAGTGCCCCACCTCAGCTTCTCATGATGAGCATTGACGTATATGCCATCAGGCTAAGAATTATCTCATACTCAATGATACATTGTATCAGAGAAGTGTAGACTGCATCCTGCGTCGATGTCTCACTCATGAAGAAGCAGTTATCGTGCTTAAAGATTTTCATGCCAGAGCATTTGGCAGTCATTTTTCTGGGTTGGAAACAACCCAAAAGATTCTACGAGCAGGTTACTTCTGGCTGACACTAATAAAAGATTGTATCGAATCGGTCAAAAAGTGCCACCCATGCTAGATATTCTCTCAGAAGATGAGGGCACATCTCGCTCCCATGTTTTCTATCATCACAATTGGTCCCTTCACCAAGTGGGGGATTGATTACACTACATGAAACCCTCCTTCAGCAAGGGGGCACCTTTATATCATCATGGCCGTAGACTACTTCACGAAGTGGGTCAAAGCTATGCCAACATTTAAATATGATGGAGAGACTAAAGTTATCTTTTTATTCAACCAGATAATAGCAAGGTTCAGTGTCCTGAGGGAGATTGTCACTAACCATGGAAGTCACTTTCAGAACCAGATGATGACCGAGTTAACATCAAATCTTGGGTTATGGAAAGAACATTTGTCACCCTACTACCCCCAAGCAAATGGTCAGGTGGAAGCTGTAAATAAATCTCTTAAGACCATCCTACAACAAACGATCAAATCATCCAAGTCAAATTGGAATTTAATGTTATACTCGACATTATGGTTTTATCGAAATTTTATTAAGACTGCAACCAGTTTCTCACCTTTTCAACTCATTTACGGGATGGAAGAATTATTTCCTATCGAATGTCAGATCCCATCCCTAAAGTTGGCAGTACAATTATTGCCAGACACTTATCCACTTGAAGAACGGTTATTATACCTTGAGTAGCTCAATGAGCAGCGTCGTGATGCGGCCCTAGCCAACAAGGCTCACAAACATAAATTCAAGTGTCAGTATGATAGGTCCATTCGTCCTCAGATTTTAACTGAAGGTGACCTTGTCCTGGTCTATGACCAAGATAAGGGCCCCTTGGGGGCAGGAAAATTCAAACCCATGTGGTTCAAAACTTTCATAATAAAAGAGGTTATAAAAAAGGGCACTTATCGTCTGGTTGACTTTGAAGGGAATGCCTTGGCAGAGCCTAGAAATGGACTCTACCTCAAGAAGTATTACTCATAGGCAGGTCACCATGGGTAACTTTTTGTAACATATCTATAGTCTTTGTACTATTACTTTCTAGTTTCTTTTAGTATTATGGATGTGTCATTTTTTATGTTATATTTCGTCACTATGGCAGATGTCAAGTGAATCCAAGTTGTTCATTTGGTACGCAGACAGTGCTAGCTGACACACTCGGAGGCTTGCCTTGACAGATTGGGTAATTTTTACACCTCGAGGCTAGTTATTATCTTCCGGAGGTATATGCTTAGGTGACACCACAAACAATGTCACCGAGTATAGTGCAGTTATTGAGTTGCTTCATGATGCCTTGTCATTTGGTATCTCTCATCTCCAGGTCTATCTCGATGCTCAGCTGGTTATGTCTTATTTAAATAGAGTCTAGCGTGTTCATAATCTGACTTTACACTGACAATTCCTTAGGGTACGTCTCTTAGAACGAAGATTTGATTATATTACATATTTTCATGTTCCTAGGAGATTAAACCAAATTATAGATACTCTAGCTAATCAAAATTTAGATTAGCATCTTGCACACATATGAAAGGACATACACATAAACATGTAAATACATTTTTAAAGGAAAAAATGATCCATAAGACACAAAAGACATAAAAATCCATATATGATATCATAGTCACCAGAGTACATAAGTGGATGCAAGCGCCTCAAAAATATGACCAACAATGAGTCATGGGGCTTATGCCCTCATAACATTTATACAAGTAGTGCTCTCGGCACATAAAAATTCTAACTAAGTTCAGGGCCTATGGGCCCTATTATACTGATCAACATTGTTTTCCAAACGCCAAAACAATCAGACCCATGTCTATGGTGCCCCCACTACATGAGGCTACATAGATGGGGTCAGATCTGTTATCACTCCAAGAAACCCTCTGTGGTTGCAGACCAGAGGTGCTTGGTAACTTAATAAATGAATGTTTTTGTGTTTTTTGAATGTGGGTCAATGGGACAACTCAATACAGTTTATAGCATTCAAACATGAACATGATAAACAAATAGACATTGCTTTCAAGTATTGATTAATCAGCAAGTAACTTAAAGGTGGATGGAGAACAAATTGTAACTAAACCAATGCATAGCAGGGTCTAAGAGACAATCAATAGACTTATTATCAGGTTATGAGCTAAACAATGGGATAACAACCATTCAAAGCTTAACAACACAGATAAAAATGCAGACGGAAAATGGAAAGCTGACAATCAAAACTAAAAGAAAACTGTGATCTGTATTAGCATAATAAGTCTAAGCACACAAAAGAGTATATCTCTGTCCATAATCGAACCCTTGTTTGATTTCAAAATAGGCATTTATAGCCTTTACAAGATGGTTTCATAGATCCTAAAAACATGGATCTGTTATTTAATAAAAACAGTCCTATTTTACTTAAACAACTATGAAAATAAAGTCTTCAATAACAGAAAAGAGTATTCGAATTGTCTTCATCA
>JZKD02S2150922.1:124886-138544 GCA_000966675.3 Picea glauca
CGGAAAGTGAACACTTTCCACAGCGCACCATTTGATAGGAAATTCACTTTAGCTGCGGAAAGAAAAACAATGTACCACATCATTTGAAAAACGTTTCTTAGCGCGAAAGTAAGTAATCTCCGTATCGTGCCACGTGCGAACTGTCTGTCGATCTTTTCGCGCCTCGTTACTTTCCACAGCATTTCGAACTAATGAAACAACGCCCTTAGCTGTTGAAATCTATCGCTTTCCACAACGCAAAATGGGCCCTTTAACATGATGTTAGCTGTTGAAAGTAAACAGTCACATTTTCGAAATATAAGACTTTATGGATCGAATATTTCCTAAGACACACCAAAACCAAAATTTTTCTCAACTGTAAAAACTCAAAAATGACTTGAAGATACTACTGAAAGCTATGATATCCACCCAAAACTCGGCCGAAATGATGGTTTCATTTTGGGAGTTAACAAGATCCTCAATCTTTTCCACAGGGACTGTGCGAGAGAGCGAAGTAAAGTTTCTCTTGACTCATCTCAACACCCTCTCAGCCTCCCCAGCTGGAATCTCTCCTGTTGTTGTTGGTCCCCCTATGGCAGCAGGTGTGGCCCCTGGTCGAGGATGATTCATATTCCCTACATAGTCCATAGGTCACACTGGTCCCACATCTGCGCACAACAAACACATATCCGTCAAGTACTTTGGTATAAAAAAAATGATATATAACAAAAACAACATAAAAATTACATATGTTTCACAAAAAAACAACAACAAAACAATGATGTCAACTTACCCATTTATCCTCGCTCCTCACCAGGACGTACTGGTATCTCAGGATCTCTCGAGAAATCAATCCCAGCATATGGGTAATCCTCTACGACTTGGATCTGTCGCAAAAACCAAGAGAATAAATCATCGTCAAAGGACTCATTGGTCCTTCCACCACCCTGGCGTGGCAGTAACACTGCCCATCTACAAACTGCAGGAAGAGAGGCCTGATGTCCTTGTACCACTACTAAAGGACTAAAGCTCGAAACTATTTCAAAGAAGAAAGAGCATAGAATGGTCCTGAACCCGAAGTTCCTCTGGGTCTGCGACTGACAATATGTCAACTGCCTATTCATACAATCTAGCAATGTTGTGCTCCAGTCAAATATTTGTGCATTTAAGCATTGGACTGCACAGTTCATCTGTGCACGGGATTCCTGATGTAGATCTGTAGAACCAGTGATCCACCCAATAAGAAACACAATCACCTGTAGCGATAAGTCAATAATATTTCTTATAGGCACCTATGAGGTCGATCGGTCTGTACTAGCCTCACAGTAAAGTCCTATCAATTCCACTATGTTATGTGGCCCTGAAGGAAATGTTCGAAAGTTGACTAGTTCCCCTCTCTTGGAGAGGCCAGTCAAAAAATATATGTCCTCTGTCGCGGGCACCAGTGACTTCCCCTCTAACATAAAGGCCTCTACATCTAGATGCCAATAATCAACCAAGGCATTCAGTAGCCTAAGTTGTGCCTACATAAAAGGACATAAGAAGAACTTGAGCAAACCACATTGCATTAAGGCAGCCACAACATTAGGGTCTTCCCCGACCAACTCACTAACCTCCTCATGCTCTCATTCTCTCCAGTGAACATACATCCTGCAAAACACCAAAGTTCTGGAGGGTTAACCCTTGTTTTTTAAATTTTCTCATTCAATACGTGGGTCCATGTGGGATGTAATGCTGACAGTCATGTGTACATGTGTGCAGGTTTTACTCTGGCCGAATGTACATGTGGCATGTCCTAAGACAACCCGTGTGGACCTAGGGCCGACCTTTTAAAGGTTGACACCCCCCCAAAACTTGGAACCCAAAGAAAAAATAAAGATTTAAATTGCAAGATGAGAGAGTTTGTACTTACTTGGACTAGATAGATGGTTGTTTCATCCATTGTAGCTCCAGGAATCATCACTTTTATCAAAGGGGTTTTTATTTCTCCAGAGTCAGTTTCCAAATCAACAATGGTGATAATGAGCTGCACGCTCCTATTTATAGACTTTTTGGCCTCTTTTTGTCACTTTTTTGGCCCCCCTCATCATTTTCTTTAAACCAAAAAGCATTTAGAGTGATTCAGGAGTTGCAATGGAAGGGTATGATCGGGTATTGGGACAATTTTTTGGAGGTTTGGGTAACTTTTGACGGTCCGTGGAAAAATCTCAAATGATCAACTTGAGCATATAGGTTAGGTTTTTACCCTGACTTTTGTATCTCATTGTCTTTATCCCTTTTCCATAGGATCGATCCCATCAAGTTGCGACACAGAACCATCATTGTTTCTTTAGAAGTGTCGCGAGTTGGTGGTAGATCTTACTGGAACATGGATGTCCTAGGTAGATCCTGGTTGCATTATGGTGTCCATGTTGTCTGTAATCATTGTAGGCTCAGGAGTCCTTGTTTTTTTTCTTGATTACGAGTTTGAGACTCATTTGCATGATTCCTTTTCACTCTTGACCTCACCCTCAGGACTCCCAAAAGACATAATGGGTCTTCTTTTAATCCCTTTTCAGACCCTCTAAACATGAAAAGATTGTCTAGCGATCTTGTGGCCTTTCACGCTCGTTAAACTAAAATTTGAAGTCATGTCTATCCGACGGTAGTTTACCCCTTTTTCGGTCCCTATGGTCAACTGTACGAACAAAGGTATACTCTAAGGAACTTTAGTTCTCTAGAAGAGTACTCTCACCATTTGAACCCTTTTTCGGGCCTGAGGGACTAAATTTACGAAAAAGGAACCCCCACAGAGTCTATAGTTAAGCTCTTTTCAGACTCCCTAAAATGGAAAATATCGCCGAGTGAACTTATTCTTTCACACTCGTTAAACTGGTCCATAAGAACATTCCTGACGGAGTCCATAGTTAAGATTTTTTCAGACTCCTTCAAAATAAAAGAATGGCCGAGTGATCTTGTCTTTATCACACTCATTAAAATGGTTTTGAATAGACGTCTTGTCAGTGCTAGTTTACCCCTTTTGCGAACCGACTAGACTACCTTCGAAAAAGGTACCCCAATGGAGTCTCCTTTCACATTTTTTTAGACTCTCTAAATATGAAAAACCACCGAGCTTACCTTCTGTGGGCTCATTAAACTTACATCAAAGGATGTTACCATTGTGTGTTTTGTTAACCATGTTTGCATACTTGCGTCTTTGGTCTAATGCCGGCTCCATGTTGCTCTCAACTGAACCATCTAAAGCATACCTTATAAGCAAGCCTTCTAGCACTTTGCCTCTGGGTCCTGACACCTTTGGCCCCTGGAGGATTTTTCCCGAGTGTCATTTCTCTAAACATTAGTATTGTCCTTGTGCCTTGAACTTGTATGTTTGCAACACCCGTTCCTCCTTTGTAACGTAACATTATTTTATTCTTTTTCCAAAATTATTGAAAAAAGACAAAAAAATCAAATATACCCCAAAAAGAGGAAGGGAAAAGTATTTTCTTTATTGGCAACATAATGAATTTCCCTAGGATAAAGCACATCTATCCGTTTTTTCATCAAATTCTAGGATTTAATATGACCTTAGGAGGTTGTTCTCGCTACATAGAGCTATGTCCTCCTCCATTTGGCTATTCTTCCAAACATATGGAGAGTTTGTGTTTCCTCCGGCCTCGTAAACTTATGTTAATGACATGTTGCTCAAGTCTCGTCATTTGTCATGCTATTGTCCAAGGGAATTTTTTACCAAGCCTGAGTTGTCCCCTCTACAGTTTGTCTCTTTCCCTCATACCCGACCATCCTGAACATCCATTCAACTCTTTGTTCGAAATCAATGAAGCCTTCAATCTGATCATCAAGATTCTCTAGTCCATGACCAATGAGTCGTTGAATACCTCTGGGCAGTGAATTCATACACTCATATTACACTCCTACCCGATTTTTGAATATTTTGAAGTTATTGCTTGAGCTCTGAAGACCTCATCTCCAGCCATCAGGCCTTATCATCTTCTAAGAATATGGATACTCTACATGTATATCTTTTTGATTTCAAGATGTAGCTCCACTGTGTATTGTTCATGGATACACTTTATATAGTTATATGATATAGATCTACAGTGTATTTGATTGGTAGCCATGATTTTATTTTATCTTGAGCATGGATATGCCTGCCTCGATCAGACAATTGTTATTTTTGTATATGGTGCCTCTCAATTTTTGGTCCTTGGGATCACTTGTTCGGCACATCAGTAAAGATTTTTAATGTATTTCGGCCATCAGATGCTCTTCTGACCTCATGCATTAGGGGGTATCTGTTATAACCCTAATTTTCACCAGACATGCTTACCTGGCATCAGGCCATCTCAGATTCCTTCTTTGCCAAAGAACTATTGAACAACTCTTCTTAAAAACTTCTTTTATAAAGGCCCACATGCCCTGCTCCATTACTACATGTGTGTACATGCCAGCTGACCCAAAACAGCCTACATGTACCTACAAAAGCATGAAAAAAGAAAATTTTCTGATGGAATACACAACTTTGGGTGAGTTAACTAAACCTTTCAGCCATGCATGGTCGAGGGTTCGACCAAATACCTAGCTTCTTCTAGCCTATAAAAGAAGGGTTAGGGGTCCCATTTGGAAGAGGAGAATCATAGAAAAGAAAATGTACCCGATTGCGTATTCCCTTTGTCCCAACCCTTTAGCCATCCTCAAGATTGACTATATTCTCAGGATGATGCATCCTCTCTTTGTGCCTTTGGCCTTGTCGGGTGACCTTGAAAAACTGTCCTGGCAACCCAAACTTCGGTGGAGTCATCCTTTGCAACTATCATAATATTGGCTTGCTACTTCGTCAATTGGAAACTAGGGCATAAGTTCTCTTTATCACTCTAAGATTCAAAATTTTCTAAGTGTTGAATAACCATACACTTTTCTTCCTTTTATAGACCAGGTTATGTTCACTTTTACTTTTTGTGGGAATTTGCGCTAAGTTCATTTTTACTACGTGTTGTCTTTTGATGTTTGTCATGGTAGTTAATGTGCACAACATTTCCCCATTGTTTTTTTTGTATTTTATCTCTTTTCTATTTTTGTATTTCATTTTCTCTCTTTTTCTCCTTTTTATATCCTTTTGTCACTTTTCTATCCTAGATTATACTATAATACACTATGTACATGTTCTTCTTATTGTATTGTAATTTTTAAGTGCTAGGGGGTTGATTGTCCTTGTAAAGTTTCAATCGACTCCCATTGATCATTCCTTTCAGATCTACTCCTACCAGATCCTTTATTTGTACATATCCCCCATCTGTGATAATCTTGACTTTATAGGGCTCTAACCAATGCATTCTAAATTTACCAGGATGTTGCAAAAATTTGTTGTCATAGAGAACGACGAGCTTTCCATCCTTGAAATGTTTCCTCTTGATATGTCTGTCATGCTAAGATTTTTCCCTTTCTTTCTATACTTCTTGGTGAAATCATGAAAAAATCCTATCCCCTTCCATCTCCATTAGTTGATTTATCCTTTCCTTTACTGTGCCTCTTTCTGTCATGTTGGTAATTGATGTTATGCATAGACTGGGTACCATAAATTCTAATTGTACTACTACTTCCTTCCCATACACCAATATGAATGATGTCTATCATGTCAACTTCTCACATGTAGTCTTGTATTCCCATAGTACTACTGGTATTTTCAAATCCCAATCATCCCTGTTGACATTACATATCTTTGTCATAGCATTCTCCAATATCTTATTGAAGTCTTCTACTGTTCCATTTCCCCGAGGATGGTAAGTTGTTCTCTTCTAGTGATATACTTCAAACTCCTCATTCGTAGCCCTGATATTGTTGTCTATGAAGTGAGTAACTTGGTCACACGTCAAGATTATTGGGAACCCAAATATGGTGATCACTTTCTCAAACAATAAGTGTGATGTTGTCTCTATGTTTCAGTCTTTGAAGGGTGCTTCTTCTTCCCATCTTGTTAAATATTTTGTCACAAAAATGATCTATCTCGCTCCTGACCTTTTTGTTGGTGGATGGATTGGCCCAACAAAGTCTATTTCCCATTTTTCAAATACCTGCAAACTTACTTGTGGTCTCACAGGAATCTTATCCCTTCTGTTAGGTTTACCAACCCTCTGACAGACATCAAATTTCTGGAAATATTCCTTGGCATCTCTGTGAATTTTTTTCCACCATAGTATTGCACACAATACGTTCTAGGTAGTATATTTTCTTGTGTAATGTCCTCTAGTTATTCCCTCATGAGCTTCTGCCAAAATTCTAGTCCTTTCATGTTCTAGTACACACCTTCTCAAAATGATGTCTACGCCCATTTTATATCAGTGTCATGCAATCGGTTGATAGTATGAAGCTATGAATACCATATTCTTCTTCTATGTAGTGATAAATTCTTGTGGTGTAATCCTTGTTCTCAAATATTCAATGATATCATAAAAACACTGATCAACTATTTGTACAGAAAACAATTGTGCACCAGGGAAGTTGTCTTCTAATTTGGTAGGTTCCTCTCCATCAGTGACCCTTGACATATGATCAAGTCCTGCATTCATCTTCCCTGGTTTGACTATCACTTAAAAATAAAATTCTTGAAATAAAAACAACCATCTATAGATCTTCCCCGCCAACACTGGCTTGTTGAATAAATATTTGTGGGTTGAATGACCTGTGAACATTTTAAATTGTTTTCCCAGTAAGTAATGTGTGAACTTCTGAAGTGCATAGACCATAACTAGGCCTTTTATTTGTGTATTATTGTAGTTCTTCTCTGATCCTGACAAATTTATGCTTGCAAATGCTTTGGATGGTCCAAATCCCTTGCTCCTGGCTATGCCAAAATTTCACCAAGTGCTATGGATGATACATCTACATGCAGATGAAATGTCTTTCCTGGTATGGGAATACTAGTATAGGAGTTGTGACCCTATTTTCTATTAGGGTGTCCAAACCTTGTTGACAGTCCTGATTCCACTAAAATTTGATATCATTATTTAATATTTTTTCCATTGGCGTAGTGATCTACCCATACCCTTTTATAAATTTTCTGTAGTAGCATGTATGTCCCAATGTTTCTCTTAACTGGTGCACTAATTTCGGTGGTGGTAAATTGACAATAACTACAATCTTGACATGATCTACTAGTAAGCCTCGTTTACATACTATATGGCCCAATAATATTCCAAAAGGTGTCTCAAAGATGCACTTATTGATATTGAATGATATCTGACACTGCCTGCATCTTTCCAACATCAACCTTAACACTTTCACATGGTATTTTAATAGAATATATACAGTCCAATCATCCATATACACTTCTAAAAACTTATGTATGAACTCCTTAAAACAAGTTATTACTACCCTTGAAAATATGGTTGGTGCATTATTCATCCCAAAAGGCATGACTGTGTACTATTAGGATCCCCATTCTGTGGAAAAAGTAGTCTTATACTCATCTTATGGGGATATCTTGATATGATGGTAACCTAAGAATCCATCTGTAAAGGAATATGTTTCCTGGCCTCCCACATTCTCTAGGACTTCATCTATAAAAGTTGTAGGGAAAGGGTCATGTAGGCACACATCATTTAGTTTCCTCAGATCTACAAAAATCCTTATCCCCCCTTTTTTATTCTCTTGAACTACCATAGGGATTATCCATTCAGATTCCTCCACTAGTTCTATGATACCAGCTTCCAACATTCTGCCAATTTCTTCTTTCATTGTAATACCCCAAGGTAGAGCCCTTGTTGAATTGTAATTATGTTTATAGGCTGGTAAGCCAAGTGTTTATAAGCTAGGAGGATTATGTGAATATTAGGTCGGAGAGCATATATTCTAAGGCTAGTGAGGCTATTTTTGTATACACAAATACTCAAATCATTAATATAAATACATCGTTATGTGTAGACCGACCACGAAGAAAGAGTTATGGGAGACTAAGCTCCACTAGTTAGGGAAAGGGAAGGGGCTAAGAGGCTATGAAAATGGCTAATCTAGAGGGATTATCTCTAAGGGAATAATATTATATTATTATTTCCTAAAGACTAAGGTTTGGAAAATAACTAAATTTATCCTAAGTTCTAGTGGGAAGGGGAACAAATGATAAGTGGATCTCATGCAACTTCATGAAGACATGTGTCCGATTTGGGACATGCAGTTTTAAGTGGGGAAATCAGTTTATTGGGGTTTCATTCAACCATTCTTTCCATGCTCCCCATTCATGGACACATGCATAAACTAAGCATCCACGCATCCAACCACTTCCTCTATTGTTCACCTTTGCAATCTATGAAAACTGCAAACCTGTTGAAGCTAACTGTTTTAATCTTGTGAATCACAAAACGATTGCATAGTGCCTGAGCCATATCGCACCCTAGCCATTTTTCTATTGCTTCCCACATTTTTCTCTCAACTAGTGTGGATTTCTTTCATTACCAGATCCATACCTGATTTTTTTGTTGTTATTACCTTGACTGGATTGACCTGGGAGATGGACTGAAGACGCATGTTTTCAGGCCTATGAAGAACTCTCTCCAGGTGAGAGAGGTTTTTGGGGAAGTGATTTTCCCATAGGGAGCCTCGTGACATTTGTAGTTCTCTAAGAATTCTTGTCTGACCTATTGTTGAAGCCCTAAAAGGGGAGTGGGGCAACCGAAGGACTATCAAGAAGAGAAGGGCACACTCCCTAGGGTGGGAAAGGCATGTGGGGAATGAGGGACTATAAGCTATGGATGTGAGTGGACTGTTGGGGGAAAAATCCTTCCTGGAGACTTTGTAACCTTAGTCGAGCCTAGGATTCCCTTTACCTTAAGTGGATTTTAGTCCCAGCTTAGAGGTGACCCACTACTGATAGCTTGGAGCAACGTGTTCTAAGGATGGAAGGTTCATGGAAGGTCTGCACCCAGTTGGAGGCCTTCATAAAAGGATAAGTAGCATTTATATGTTAATTTTTATGTTGTGTATCATGTACATGTCTTGATATTTATAATATTTTTTGTGTAAGCTCTTTGTAGAAGATTGTTATGATTTCCACATTAATTTGTGTATTAGTAGAATGCATATTATTTGTTTAAGTTTATATGTATGATGTTTTTCAAAGAGCTCTGTGTGTCATAGCTAGTAGTTCTATGCTTGGGTATAGATAGTTTTGACTATCATAAACATAGTGAGAAGTTTGTTTTTTTATTTATTTCAAGTGACATTTCCCAGTAGATGGTTGAGGGTGTTACAAATTGGTATCAGACCCTATTTTTCGACACTAAGCCTAAATTAGGCCATATAAGTGGTTATTGAAATAAAATTTCAGAGGAAATTTTTTTCCGAGATGGAAAAAATTTGAAGTTCAGAGCATCCCTGAGTACCAATAAGGCATCATGATAACACCTTGGTTGTGTTCAAAATCTCAAGAGGTACAATGGTTCAATAAAGTTAGCATAAAAAAGAGACTGTGATAACCTTGGGTTTGGAAATGTTATCCCCTATTTTAGGAATAACTAGGGAGATTATGTCTCAAGGCCCACAGGTCCTAGACACAGAGTACCGAGAGACATATGACTTGACCTTGGCCCTGGAGGACCCATATTTTCTTCAGTGCCTCCTATCTATCAACAACAACAAAATCCATCCCATCGACCTGATTTTGAGGTAGCAGTGGGTATTTCTCCATGAGGGAATGAGTTCGGGTATCATGGTATGTCTCACTCTGGTTTTCAAAGAATTTGAATATGTGCACTGAATTCTCTTTTGTTTCATGACGTTTGCTTGGAAATTATTCTTTTTATCTTATCCATACCTCAGGGGGTGACATAGTTCCCTAGTAATTTAGTTCCATTAGGGATGAGTTTCCACTGGGTGCGTCTATGAAAGGTCATCATCCATTCCTTAGATACTTACCAGTTTTCATCATTGTCCCTCTCACCTTTCCCCTACATTGATTCGGGCATTGGGTTTTCCAAGATAGTAAGGGTTCTACCTTGCCTTGTGGGAAGAAGGGGATAAAGGCCTAGAGGGTAAAAGTAGATGGAAATAGTTAAATTCCATAAACCTTGAGATGCTTTGCCCAGGGATTCCTGAGAAAGAAATAAAAGGATTCTCAACAAGAAAAGGGGACCCATAAATAAAATAAAAATCAAGATCTAGTTAGCGAATAGGAGGTATCATCATGATCTGACCTATTAGGTCCATGGGAATGTAGTGGTATGGAAATTCCATCCATATGGTCATGAAACCAGAGTATTGGCTCCTGGTGGCAGAACCAAGAGAAAGGGGGTCTCATCACAAGCCAACCTTCTCATTTTCGTGAAATGCTTGTGGGTAACGCTTTTTAGCACTACAGGTCACCTCCATATTGCATTGGAGTTAAGACCAGTACCCATCATCTTGTATGTCACAATGAATAAGTTTGAAGTGGTCGAATGGGCGCAGACCTAGGATAATGTCATTTTAACTCAGAAAACTGGACCAATGTGCACATGTAGGTGAGGTATGGATTCAACTTCCGTCAGTAAGTTGTAGTAAGGGTGAGCAGGAGGAAGAACATGAGGATAAAATGTAAAGGTATGTTATGGATATCAAATCTTCTAGTAGCCTAAGGAGGAAAAGGTTCAAATACAAGATCCTCTTGGATTCAAAACTTGAGGAAACTGAAGAATGTTACTGACAACACTACAATCAAACATACATTAAAATACATTCGAAAACAATCCATGTGAATACTTCAATCAAGGACACTTCAGTATCAGAGGCAAGTAAGATGAAAATAAGCTGACTTTCATTAAACGAGAAGTCTCAGATCACAATACATAACAAAGAACCAGAAACGTCATCAAAATTTTACAATGTGGGAGCCTAGCTCAACCATTGACCATAACAAAATGGAAAAAATGCCTACATATACTCAAAACTGGCTCTAATTTCCCGAGGCATGATCATGTCATGCATTCAAAGCTTTGCATTAGTGAGGTTCCCTATTAGGCTTCACATTGAGATGTTATTCAGACTACCCATGTAGTCTTTTGTTAGACGTGATCTCTGGTCAGACTAGACTGACATCCTGCTTCCGCAATTGGTCCCTTTCTGGCCTTCTATTTATGGAAGGAGATGATGTCTCAACCACCTTCCTTTTCTTCATTAAATGCTTCATTGGGATCAGAGTGGGCAGAGACAATATGGCATGTGAAAAACACGTTGACCGCACCTTGTGAATATCTACCACATGAGCTTTGTTGGGTATTGACCCAAAATATGGTAGGTGGATGTGGAGGCTAGCGATGGGGGATTCACGAGGTGGTTGATGGAGGCTTGTAGGCTATAATGGATGATCATTGACTAGGTGGAAAGCTACGGTTGGTGAAGTGGTAACTATAAAAACATGGGTGTCGACATGCGAGAGTTGAGGCGAAATGGGACGGAGGTGATGTGGCCTCAACAAAGGTTGACCTCCCTTTCGCACTTCTCGCAACTCACCACTTAGCGAGTTTCAATGTCAAACTCTTGTGCTATTATATCATGAATCCCCAAGACACGAGAAGTCAGCAGAGTGTTGACTCCTTCCAATAGGTGACGTGTCTCTCCCTGTCTATTTATCGAGACCACCTTGTGGTTTTTCCACGTGTCTCTTATGCCCAACTTTAGCACTTCACGACTTCGCTTCCCGAAGTACTACCTCCTTTGTATCCCAACACCCAAAGTGCCGAGATCTCAAACTCCTCGCTATTCCTTATCGCAACTCGCGACTTCGGGACTTTCGGGACAAAATTCTTGACTTCCTATCCGTCCATATGCTGAAATGTCGAAATTCCGACACATCGTCAACACGGGTCCCACAACGGAACTTCTTGCCTTTTTTTTGGAGTTTGGACTTTGTGACTTCATGAATCCTGATGCTAAGATTTCGGTTCTTCAACCCATGAAGCCTTGAAATAATATTACGTGAGTGATCCAATGGCCCCTGTTGGCTCATATCCTATGGCTATCCTAGCTCCTCGCGATCTCGCCACTCACAACTTGGAGCACCTAATCTTTGGGCTCTCACTTTGCGAACTTCCGAGTTCGTGAGATCCCTTGATCTCTACCACCTGTCCTCCTCCAATGGACGGCTATAATTCTCTCATAACTTCGCCACTCATGAAGTTGAAGGATTTCTCTTTCTGACCTTCGATGTCTGAATCCCCGATACAATTGATCTTGCGACATGTGTCCTCCTTCTAATGGATGGGTTAGATTCTTTCACGGTTTCACGACTTTTCCTTTCGCAACCTCATGAATATTGATGCAAAGGTTTTAAACTATAACTCCCTTTCTCCTCTGCACAATTCGATGGCTCTCAGGACTTCGTGAATTCTCCTTGATGACTCTTTCCTCCTTGATGACTCTTGCGAAGAGAACACGGTATTCCTTCACTGGAACTTATCTGCCTACAAGTAAATGTGAAACGCCTCCCCTTTGAACACTTCAAGGTACTAAACCTCCTGAGATTTTCTTTGACAGCTTCGAAGATCCTATCCCTCCTGATCTTGATTAAAAAATCCTCAAGTTCTTTGGGGAAAATTCCTGCGTGCACTCCTTGTGGCACTTCTTTAAATACACTCCAAGTATTTGAATTCTTAGACTCTGTGCACTCTTTTTGCAGAAGCAGTCCTTCAATTCTTCCCTCAGGTTGCAACCTCTGAGAAACTACTCGGCCTGTGCACACCTTTCATGACTCCTGTGCTTAACTTGCACTTCTGCGAGAATGAGAACAATGTTATCCCTCATGAGCTTGCAGAGATGAACTATGACTTCTGTCAACGCACACCTTGCAGGAAAAGTCTTGCTCAGATAGAGAAACAATTGAAACTCATTCCTTACTCTCCCTCTCCTCAGATTTCAGACATTAAATATGAAATCATACATTCATGCATCAAAGAAAATGCATAACAAATAGTAACAAGCATGAGCATAACATTCAATCATGCATACACAGAAAGTATTTGAACACCATGAGTCTGAATCAAGCTTCATATATTAATCTCAGAACTTTTGTACATGGGTTCTTCTACACATATTTTTACTTCTTCTTCTCTATGCTCTCTTGATCATGCTAATGTTACAATGATACAAGTGAGGGTGTCTATATCCGTTTTCCCTCCGGCTCCTAAAACTGTCTAATCTAAGAATTCAAAGCTACCTACTTACATTTACTAGCATAAATGCCTCTTAGCCCTTTAGACGAGAGTGGGACGCTCAAGGTCTGATTACAATCTACAAGTATTCTCTTTATTAAATATTACATTTAAGTTTGGTGTATCAAACTTCAAAACATTTCAAAACAATTCATCATGTGCCAAAATACGTTGGTGTTTTGTCCCACGCTCACTTGTTTTTGTGATGCTCCTGCATCACATACACAAGATGAAAAGGAGAGACACAAAGAGATCTCTTTGTTGTCACTCTTTCATCCCATAGAGAAAATTTGAGCTTTGAATCCCATGCTTTCTTGTTTTCCTCTAGCAGTCTTTTGATAATCTTTATAAGGCTCTTATTTGAGGACTCTGCCAGTCCATTCCCTTGGGTGTTAAGCCCTAATATTGGCTCATTACCCCTTAATTGGGGCATATTATATTAGTAATGTTATTTATTACCCCTTAATTGGGGCATATTAGATTAGTAATGTTATTTTATTTATG